>CAMKVN010000760.1:0-24177 GCA_946474995.1 Funneliformis geosporum
AAACAGTATAATTCTTGGTATCAGACAGGCTAATTCATAGCCAAGTTCGATAACATTATCTATATTTGAGTCAAAAAAGCGCTAGAGCTTTGAATTTGATATTGGAAATCATACAGCAAACTGGGTTCGTAGGCGGATTTGGAGTTTGCACTAGAACCCCCAAATTGGCCTATATGAAGTCACATGTGACTCCTTTATTTATATGTATGATAGGGAGAAATCGCTGATTGTATTATAGGGATGCAATTTCACATAATGAAAATCTAAATATTTATTATAGGCCAGTATATAATTACTATAATATAGGCATTTTATAATAAAAAGAAAAAAATTATAAAAAATTTAAAATTTATATATTATATTTTTATGCTAAATATATATATATATTTATTTAATAAGTTTAAATTTAATATTACTCAAAAAGGTATTTTAGAATTTTTTTTCTATTGTAAAGTACTTATATTAATGATTATTTTTAAACATATTTTTTAATTTTAAATATTTTGGATAAGGTTTTGGATATATGAAATTGTGTCTAAAACCTATTTAAAACTATTTAATATCAATACCTGATCTATATTATAAATTTTAATAAATATAATATATATATATATTAATAATATTAGAGATATTATATATCAATTATATTAGATAAATAATTATTTCAATTATTGTATTATTTGAGATTTTTTATTTAGTTTATTTATATTAATTTTTATATAACATTTATTATAATAATATAAATTTATTATATATTTAGTAATTTTAGTAATTTTAGTTTCTATCTTTTTTATTTATTGATTAACAAAGAAATCTAAAGTATAATTTATTATAATAAATAAGTATTAGATGCTTATAGACCTTGAAATTGGGTTAATATTTTTATATTAATAGCAATAGCCAAGATAGCTTAAAAAGAAATTCTAATTTATTTATTATTGCTAATACTATTTTTACAAAATATTCAAGTGTCTTGTAAAATACTTATTACTTGAATAATAGTCATTGATTTAAAAACGAAAAACAGAGAGTCTTCTCAAAGATCAGACATTTTTTAATTGAATGTTTTAATATATTTATTAATGACTATAAAAAAGTAACAGTAATTTGAAATGTTTTTAGTTAATAACTTTATAGCTTTTGTTTGATGAGGTTGAATGAGGTTGAGGTTTAATGCATTTATGTTATTGTATTGAAAATCGGAATATAAATTATATGGATAGGTTGTTAGAAAAATCAGGTTGCGAGAATTGTTTTGAATATAAATTTGGCTTTTAGTGCAATTTAATTTAACATCAAAAATTGAAATGTAATAAAAATTAAAAAATTTCAGAACCAGAAACCTTCCCATATAAATGAATATGTTTATATATAACACACCATTATTTGAATTTATTTTCAAAATATATGATCGAAATTTGTAAGACATTAATGACTAGATCTATAATAAATTATTTTTAAAAAAATTGTTTTACAAAATTAATTGTAGAAGACGAGCAAGGTCATTATTGTAATTTTTACTTATGCGTTATTGTTCACCTTAAATAGTAGAAAAGTTTTCAGTTGGATCTTGACAAAATAAATTGACTTGATTGATAATTTCCAGCTTTATATATTATCGAAAAGTTAAGGGATGACTTTTAGCCTGGTAAAAGCCTCCCTTAAAAGGGGTTGCATAGGAGTATATTATGAAAAAGAGGATCACAATATAAGATGTGAAATCAAATTGCTAACAATTGGGAAATAAGACTTTTATATGCTAATTTCCAAGTCATTGGTACACCGACGAAAGAAAATAAGTAAATTTACGATTTATAAATAGACTAAAAATAATAATTTAATTCGAAACCAGCTCAATTTCCAACTGCTGCGGAGATTAAATTTGGATTTTCACTCGTAAAGTATTAAGTCTAACGAAATTTGACAATTCATTTACTTTTGCGGTTCTAACAGGAACAATAAATCTGTCATACATTATAATGAACCTTTATGTATAAAAAGATTAAAGGGTTGATAATGATTGTACAACACATAATACTTTTCAACAATTTTTTTATATCATATGCACTTTATACAAACCTCACGTTTGCTGTTGATCATTCTAACAAACTTTATTATTTATATATATAGTGTATGTCCTGTCATAACTTTATCGTATCAATATAAGTAAAATCCAACGAAAAAAAATAAGGGGGAAATGTTTTGTACGCAATTAAGTGCAATGTACTTTACGTTTACGTTTGCATGCTTTTGCCTTTTAATATCACCAAGAATATCCCAAACATCACATTATAACAGCAATATTCTATCTCCGAGTACCTCCGAGATTTTTTTTTTTGATTTTCAACTTCCGACCCTTTTTTAAAACTCATTATCAATTAAGATTTGAACAAATTAAAGGATGGGGATCATTTAAAAATTACCGGATTTTACGTACCTTACCAAACTTGTTAAGATACTATTAATAGTCGATCATACTTGGTTAAAATATTTACATTCATTAACTTTTTTGGTAATCGGATTCAAATTTTAAACCCTTACTTAAAAATAAAAAATAACCTTAATTTTAACTTACAATATAATTGATAAAATAAACCAAAAAACATATAAATTACAAATAATAATATCCGATTTAAAATTATTTTTTTTTTCCTGAGAAAATTTCTAAAATTTCGTTTTACAGTTGGGAATTTTTTTTATTATTTAGTGATAAAAAAAAAATTTTTTTTTGTGTTTGATATTCCCCTAGTAACAAAAAAATAATAAAAAAAGCCACCTTGTAAATATTCACTATCAAAAATCCACTTCATAGTCGTAATTGTATCGTTATAGTCGTCTCACATACTACACAATATGGATCGACAAATAAAGCAATTTAGAAGACATACGACTTCAGCTTCGAAAAACTATGAAGTTAGTTATAATTAAATGCCTTTTTATTATTATTTGTTTATCTTTTTTTTTCACAATCATGTCTAACAAAATTCAATTTTGTTGCGGTTTTATTTCAAAGTATAATAAATATGATGCCGTCAATTTAGCAATGTTGACCCGACCACGTCGAGCATCCGATTCTGATAATCAAACATCAACATCCTCGTTACCATCACCACCACCTATTCCGGCTGTGCCAACTATCTCAACTATCCCAACTACCATACCAACTATACCTTTAACATCAGCAACATCATCGACACCAACACCAACATCAACGATAACAACAACTACAACAACAACAACGGCGACTTTGTTAGCCCCACCACTATTAAATAATAATATTAATAAAAGTTCTATTTCGGTTGAATCTTCTAACCCATATATTAATTCTACGACCAACCAAGTTCCCGTAACACCTCGTAGATTAACGACCTTAAGCAAATTTACCTCTTATGGCAGTGGAAATCAGCATCATCATAGTAGCAGTAATTCATCTAATAATACTACCAGTACCAAGACAACCGTTTCTTCCGCTTCCACCGATTCTTACAACGAACATTCTACTTCTTCTTATATTACAAAGTCCAATTCAACTTTCTCAAAAAATACTATAAATCCGCAAGTTGCTACACAAGGGAAAATAAAGAAATTCTTCACTAAATCAAAGAAAAATGATCCACAACTTACAAAAGCGGCTCAATTATTAGAACAACGTCAATTTCATGAATCAATAATTTATCTCACAAGAATATTGGACAAACATTCTAATTCATATTCGGCAAGATGCGATAGAGCGTACGCGTATCGTCAATTGGAAAAATGGGCACCGGCTTTACAAGATTTAAACCTTGCAGTACAACGATTTCCACAAAAATCGAGAGCTTACGCTTTAAGGGGTGAATATTATTACTTGATAAAAAAGTATGATTTGGCATTAATAGATTTATCAAAATCATTGAAATTACAACAAACCGCCTTCGCTTTTAGAGCGAGAGCTGATGTCAATTGTGTTTTATTAAATTATTCCGAAGCTATCAATGATTTAAATTCCGCCTTGGTTTTGGAACCGAACAACCCTTATACGTTAACTTGTCGATCAAAAGTTTACTGCAAATTAAACTTATTCGCTGAAGCTTTGTTGGATTTGGATAATGTATTGACTTATGACCCACAAAATGCCTCTACTACTTTAGCGAATCGAGGTGAAGTTTATCGATTAATCGGTAGGATCGATATGGCTTTTGCTGATTTGAATAGCGCATTGGATAGGGAAGAAAATAACATGTTGGCCTTGGAAAGGAGGGGTTTTCTATATAAACATATCGGTAGGCATGTGGATGCATTAAGGGATTTTGATGAGATATTAAAGTTAAATCCTAAATCAGTATTTGGTCATGAAAATCGTGGAGAAATTTATCAATCCATTGGAAATTTAAATGAAGCACTTTATAATTTTGATGAAGCCTTGAAATTAGATAAAGATAATCTTTCGATACTTAAGCATAGAAGCGAAATACATCGTTTACTTGGAAATTATCAATCCGCCATCAATGATCTGGATCATGCTTTAATCTTGAGTCCTGATGATCCTTTCTTGCTGAGAGGTAGGGGAGAGGTGTATCGGTTGGTTCAATGCTTTGATAAATCTTTGGATGATTTTAATAAATCCCTTAAATTGGAACCTTGCAACGCTTTTGCTCTTACAAGTCGTGGAGAAGTTTATCGCATGTTGAGGCAAGGTCAAAAAGCCCTCGTTGATTTGGATCAAGCGATCTCTATCGCACCTGATAACCTTCTCGCACGCGAGAGTAGGGGTGCGTTAAACAGGACATTTCGTAGATATGAAGAAGCTTTGCGTGATTTAGATTTCGCTTTACAATTAAAACCTGATAGTATCTTCGCTTTGGCAAATCGTGGTGCGGTCTATTACATGTTGGATAGATATTGTGAATCTCAAATGGATTTGGACAAGGCATTACAGTTATGTCATAATTATTCTTTTGCTTTGGAGAATCGTGGCGCTTTGTTTAATACCCTTGGAAAATATGAGCAAGCTTTAATGGATTTAAATAAACTTTTATTGCTTGAACCGGAAAATACCTGGGCCTTATGTTATAGGGGTGAAGTCTTTTACGCTTTGGAGAGATATAATGAGGCTTTAATTGATATTAATAAAGTATTGGATATACAACCGACTTGGTGTTATCCTCTTTCACTTCGTGGCGCTATATACCGATCTTTGGGATATTACGTAAAGGCATTAGAAGATTTGACCAAGAGTCTACATAACGCTAAAGATAAAGCGTATAATATCAAGTATGAGAATAAAGCTTTATTAAATCGTGGGAGTTCTTATAGAATTATTGGTAAATTTAATGAAGCTTTGCTTGATCTTAATAAAGCTTTGATGAGAGATCCTAAAAATATTTTTGGATTATGCGAAAGGAGTTGTGTTTATTATAATATGGAATGTTATGATCATGCTTTAGTTGATTTAGATGTGGTATTAAGTATTGATCCTAATAATGCATTTGCCCAAAGTCAAAAAACAAAATTAGAATATGTCAGAAATGGTAGTGAGAGTGATTCTAGTTCCAGAACTAGTTCTGGTCAATTCTTTAATTATTATTCTGTGAGAAGGGTCGAAGAAATTTAAAAAGAGGGTAATTTACATGTAAATTTATTTTAAAGATTTGTATAATTTTTTTTGTATAAAATTAACATACATATATTATTTTGTTATATAAATATTTTATTGTTATTCCTTTTTAATACAGTAACAAATTTATATGTTGGGATTAGATGATATAAACATTTTATTATTATTATTATTATTATTATTATTCCTATCATAGTATATTACATATAAAAAAATATTAAAAAAAAAGTTGTATAATTATTTACTATTTCCTATATTATAAATGACAATAAGATTTATATTTATTTTATATATTTTTAATTTACCCAAAATAAAATCTATTGTGGGAAATTTTCTTTGATTGATCATATCTAAGCAAGTTAAAAAAGTGTTTATTTTATAAATAATTACCTCATCTTTCTTTAAAAGATAAGGAGTTTATAAATTTATGGTATAAGTTCCCATTTGTCAAATTTAGAAAGATATGAACTCCCAATCCCAAAAATGATGGATCAAAAAAAAAAATTAAAAAGTAATTCAAACAAATATGAATTAATGTATAACATCTTAGACCTAAAATAAGTTTGGCTAATGTAATCAACCCTAAATCAAATGCGCCTTTAGCGCGTTCTCGCAAGATTGTCAACTTGAAACTTTTTTCAGATCGTTAATATGTTACAGTAATGAGAAAAAACCATTTAACAGATCCTGCATACGGACGGTCAATCAGTCAGTTAAATCGGTCGATCAAAGGACTTTGACCTACTTGACCTACCATTGACCGACCGTTAATTGTAAGCGATTAAACATTGGAATCTAAAGATGGTGATTAACGTAACTTTAAATGTTAAAAAGGGATGATGTTATAAAATTACATTTTAAAATTCAATATATATATATATATATATATATTATTATTATTATTGTTATTTACAAAATTAGGTTCATAAATTTATTATTAAAGAGTGGACCATTCCAACAACAACCGTATAAACATACGACATTAAGTAATATAAAATGATCGAACTTTTTATAACGATTATACCACATAATGGTATGCCAATCAAAAATAATAAATTAAAATATTCATAACTAATGCCTTCTTGACTTCGCTGATGATGCTGTTGCGAATGAAGATGAAGAAGAAGAAGATGATGATGTGATGATGGTGGGGATGGTGGTGATTGATGAGAGAGTTGTTTTTCTTGACCATTAATTTTTCTATTCATAAATCGATCATTTTTTATAATGTTACTTGGAATCACATATTGATCTCTTCCTATCGGTTGCTTTTTATAAAGTAATAGATACACCGGTTTTATTCGATCCAAAAATTCACTAGAAATTATAACCCTTCTTTTACCGGTAATTTCGTCATTCCAATTCTCATTTCTCTTTAAATTCTCAATCTTCAAATTCTCATTCTTTCCACACTTGAAGGGAATTGGAATCACAACCCTGACAATAGGAACACATAATAACGTGGCCCAGGCCCAGTTACCTTTTAGCACTTGAACAACTTTGAACAATTCGGTAAGGGTTTTAAGTGCGGTAAAATCTATCTCCACCACCCTAACATTCTTTGAAATCCCATTATCACCAAGTGTACTACATCTTAAAAGTGTAGTCGAGTGGATGATTGAGTACGTTTTTATTATAGATACGATGCGGTTTAGGATTTTTCCATGTATGTTTATAAGGAATATTATAAAAACGAGTAATAAGTATATTGATGTCCAAGATATAAATCTATTGAAAGAAAGAGGAGTGCGCGTATTATTATTATTATTATTATTATTATTTTTTGAATTTTAGTTGTGAAAACATTTACGACAAAAATAAAATTTCAATTAATACTCACTTGAATAAATTGATGGGAAATTTTGGGGAGAATAAAGTTTTAATGAGTTCTTTTGTAAATTCAACAATGAAAAAGACAACGAAATTATGTATCGCATTATAAATGGTATCATACATTTTTTGTGTAAATAAATGATCATAACCAAACAATAAAAAAAATTTTTTAACCCCTCGAATAAAAAAATGGATTTTTAAAAATATTTACATATATATATCAAATTTTTTAATTTGAAAATTTGTATTTGACGAAAAAAAAAAAAGGAATTCGACGAAGAAATTGATGCATAAGAAATTTCATTTATTCCGATTTTATTAACTGGATCCTAAATATAAACAGATTTACTTAATATAACCCTAAAATATCATCTTGTCTCATTCCTAACCAAATCCTGTTAGTTAATTGGCTGAATATTAGATGTTTTATGATGACAAATAATTTCGTAAATAGTAAAAAATAATGATAGTATAAATGTATATATAAAAAAGGAAATGCTTCAAAAATCATGGAAAAAAAGAGCTCAATTTTTTTTATATCCGCAGCAAAAATTTTATTGTATGCCATTACGAAACCTGCTCCCCCTCCTTACCAAATCATCATCATCAAACTCTACATCGTCACGACACACGCGTACGGATTGGATGCCTTCGATCATCAAGGTGCAATCATATTTCTTCCTTATGACGCCTTCGCACAACATTACCTTCTTTACATCCCCAACCCTTTTTGCATACCTTCCAATAATTTTGAGATAATTTTCATTAATGGAATAACACATTGGGAATTTCAATATATCAATAGGAATGTCACATGAACCGAAAAACCATTCAAACATCTCTATCCATAATTCATTCTCACAACCATTCCCCCCGGTGCCCCCAATGCAAATCGATAATTCATTTAACGCGGGACGATTCTCGCTTAAAGCATTCCCAAACCTTTTCCAAAATGATTCATTATCACTTAATTCGTAATCCACCGATATGTTTACCTTTTCCAAATTCTTGCACATCCCAAGTACCTCCAAGAAATCGTCAACGATTTCAACCAACACGCAAAATTCCACCACCTTCAATTTCTCACATTTTGTCATCTCTTCCAAAACGATATTGCCTACGTCATAAATCTTTCTTATGAACCATTTCAACTTTCTTCCAAACCTAACCTCTTCAAGACCTCCACGAGAGTTCCTTATTAAAGTAGCTATAGAGTTGTGAGATGATTTTGAATTGATGTTTTTTCCCGAACAGTTCCTGAGGGTGAACTTTTTCAGGGATGTAAATCGAGAATTACGCAGCTGATATACAATATCACTGGTCAGGTTTACGCAATCCTCAAATACCAGCTCGTGTAAATTGTGGCATCGAATGATCCCGGTCATGAGTGATTGATTACTTGACAAACTATTTTGAAATATAATCCCGTAAAATTCCAGACAAGTTAATTGTTCTAAAATATTCTCATCGGATAATTTATAAAATATATTATATAACTCATAATACCTTCCCACTACGCATAATTTTTTTAATTTCTTTTGCAACGACAAGAAATCTATTATCTTCTCTGAAGAAATTTGATATTTATGATTACCGAAATTAAAGTCGTTATTATGTGGGGGTAAATTAAAATCTATGATAAAATTTTTGATGGACGTTAACCTTAGATTATTTTGTAACAACTTTAAGATTTCATCAAATTTGATTCCACCACAGATAAGGGTATTTATATTATTACCCTTCCGACCTTTCTTTCCAATTGGTAAGGTTTGATCTTTAAAGATGTCCAATAAATCTTGATCGATTCCATTAAAATGATTTATTTCGAATTTTTTAAAGTCATTAATAAAGTTCGTACTTATGGATAACTCAATTATATTTTGTTGTTGTTTTAAAAAGATTTTAAACAACTCCATAACTATCGTTCTTTTCGTTATTATGCTATACGGGTTATACGTGAACAATGATTTCTTAATATTATTGGCGAACGAAACACCATTTGAAAAAGAGCTCAGATAAATGGATATGAAATTGTAAAGATCATCATATCTTAGATATTTTAAGTATGACGAATAATCAAATAATAAGTTTGTCTCGATTTTCATGAGATTCTTAAAATCTTGATTCTTGTATATGTAAAAGATCCCGTTATCATTTAATCGAACCTCAATCTCTTTAAAATCGCTCTTGTATCGTAAACATTTAATGTACAGATCGATTAATTTGACAATCCTGTCCTCGATCGTAACGTTATCATTCTTTGAAGATCTTGTCAAATAATTCTGTAAAGTATTTGAAAGGTTCATTTGATCATTATTTATTCGTGAAGGATGTGAATTGGATTGCAACAGGTGAAATGGTTTAGAATATAATACCTCAAGGGTATTAATATGCCAAAATTTATTTACTAACAGACAATTATATAGAGAGACGTAATCTTTTTGTAAATATGAGAATATTTGCGAAAGAATTTCGGTCGGGATTAACACCGAACGGTGATGTTTGTAATTGCCGTTGTTAGCGTTCATTGATTGTATTTAAAGGAAAAAAAGTGTTAAAAATAAAGGATGTCTAATTATTTTTTTATTTTCTCTTTTTTTCCTCCTTGTCTCTTATATACAGAATATCCACTTTTTTTTTCCTTTTTAAAAAAGAAAAAAAAAATGATAATAAATCAAGAAATCGATAAAATGAATAAAGAATGAATAAAGAAAAAAAAAATAAAAGTAAAAAAATTTATTTGTTTTGACTTTGAGAGAAAAAAAAAAAAAACTTACGAATGTAAATCATTGGTGAATCGCATGTTCCTCACATGTTATCATAAAGATGGGTCATATGACCACAGTATTAATATTATTATTTCACAATCTCGTAATACGCATTTCAATTGGTGAAGTGCAAAGTGCTTTCTTTAGGTATTAAATGTTTTTTTATCTGCATTAATTTGATGCAAATGTACCTTTTCGTTTTCCTAATTTGATCATACTTTCGGATTAAGTAATATCCGCAACCCAATCATTCAATATTTAAATTCTCAGAATTCGAATAAAAGTTATACAAATAAAGACTTTAATTATTTAAACAATGCTTTTTTTTTCAATAATACAAATTATCATGAACAAATAATAAGCATTGTTCATTCAATAATTTTTTTTTCTTTGAAAATACCGAATAATGTTGATATTTTATAATTCCTATCAAGGCTCTTTTAAGGAGCACTTCTCAATTTTTGAACTTTCACCACCTGTCAAATATATGCCAACTTCTGGGTATTAGTAAAAAATTTCTGATGGAACAAATTGTATGTATTGTAATAGAGAATTCCCTTTGAAAATTGCGCAATAACCTCTTGCGATTTAATATAACACGATAATGATTATATAAATTACTATGACAAGAACTACCTGCAAAAAAAACGGGCTCTTTAACGATTTTTTTTTTTTTGATTTTGAAATAATGTTTTGAGGTAAACATGTCTTAAATTATAAACCGATTATCATTAACCCTTCTTTCTTGAATTTTATTTGTTATATTCACCAGTGTTTGTAATATCTTCAATTACAAGAAGAGCATTAGAAAGTCCTTCAGGGGTAATCTTGGTACCGGTAGATAAAGCCAACCGTTTCATGGTACCCATTCTTTTGGCATATTGAGCAATGATGCAAAGATATTCATCATCGATAAAAGTTGATATAGGGAATTGTAAGGTTTCCAAATTACATTTCACATTTTCGAATAGCCAATGTAGAACCACCAACCAAAATACTGGACCGATACTAATCGTTAAATCTTGCAAACGAGCGGGTATATGCATTGATAAATTCCTCCAAAAATCTTTTTCGTCGACCAAATCCAATTCTGCAGAGAAGATAAACCTACTTAATTGATTGGTAGACTTCAGGAGATTCAACACTTGAGGAAATATATTCCTCCTTATATGAATTTCGAATAAAGTTAGGTTGGGACATGATAACGATATTACATCCATGATTCTCTCGGGTGGAAAATTCGTACCCCAGCCAAAATCATGCGGTAATTCTCTACCATAAAGTGAACTTCTGCCAAAACGTAAAACTTGTAAACTTTCATTCGTACTCGAGATCAAGTTGACTAATGGTTCCATCGTTTCTTGATTAGCATTAACTGCTTGAGGTATTCCCGTTATGAAGGCTCTGAAAATATCATCAATTGGATTATGAAATCTGGTGAATATAAAGGTTTTCAAATTTCTAAATATCGCGGTGTTAAAGGATGCGATCACTTCATCGGTTAATCCTTTACAATCCGTTATCACCAATTTTTCCAATTGATAGCATGAAGAGATCGTTTCAAATGTCTCTTGCGCCGATGGAATCGAACCGAAATGAATTTTATCAAATGATAATTCCGTTAAATTGTTAACGTGACACTTTAACGCTTTAATTAATCCCGGGATATGATGAGATCCTTGACTTATGCCAACTTTCTTTAAACAATTTTGTTCTTCAATTAAATCTTGCATCGTAACAGTTATCTTTAGATCTTCTTTCTCATTATTAACCCTTAACTCTGACGAGAATTTAAATTCCAAAGTTTGGAGATTTTTGGTTACGTTTCCAAGCATTTTCATGATGTTACCATAATTCTTGTTGGCACCAAGTTCTAATTTTTGTAAATTCGTTAAAGAAGATTTTGAACTTTTAAGTATATCAAGCAAATCTTCTTCAAACGGTGATAAATATTCTAAAACCCTAATAACATATGAAGGTTCCCTGGGTGGTCTAATCCCATGAATTAATTTGTTACCGGACAAATCAGGCACATCAAGCAATCTTATGACATTAAATGATAAATCTTCCACAGTAGAATAATTATGAAGGAATAATTTGATTAATTCTTTTGAGAATTCTCTTAATATATTAGTTCTATCGAAAGGTGAGGAATGTTTTTGTTGACCTCGACATTCCGCTTCATGTAACCATACCGAACTAAAATCATAAACGTTATGATATCGGATGGACTTAATAAATCTTGGATAATCGAATATAATCGGTTTAATTGTGGGTTTAATGATGATATGATGAGATGATAAGAGCTCTTTGGATTTTTCATCGAAGAATTTGGTATACGTTTCAATGAGTCTACCTGACGTTCGTCTTGCAAGTTCGAAAGGACGACTCCACAACGTGGGCACTACACAACTACACCAGAACTTATTCACAAATAGGCATGAATGTAATGACCTTCTATCATCCTTTAAAAAATAAAATATCTCCTGAAGGCACTCTGGCGGTAAAAATGCCGACATAATTGAACGTTAACTGCGGTATGTTCTAATAATTTCAAGAGGAGAGAAAAGAGATGATGTGGTATGATGTAAATGATATGATATTTATAATAAAAAAAAAAAAAATCCCTTTATAGAGTATTCCTAAAAAGTTGATGATCTTTGTGCGCTATCACAAATTTTAATGCAGTATCTTTTATAGTAAGATGGAAAAAAAAATTTAGCCAACAATTTTGCAGAAAAAATCAAAAGTAAAATAAAAAAAAATAGTATAAATATATATATATAGGGGGAAATACAAAATTTTGGTTATTATTTATATTATTGGATCTCAGTCATGTGCTTAATAATATCAAAAAATTTTCTTTTCTACCCATATCATCCTAAAATATGATCTTTGAAACGTAAAAAAAAGCAATAGCAAATAAATTTGCCTAATTTGCTATTTTTGTGATACCGATTAAAGAAATTTAAAGACTGTACGACTATGATGTTATGTAATACCTAACATTTTTAAAAAAGAGATAAGATTCAATTATAGTTTTTTGATATACGATAAAGTATCTATTTTTCCGACCAATCAATCTTGTCTCACGGAAATTTGATTGGATGATGTTCTCATGTAACGAGGATTGTTTTTCAGACATTTATTTAGTTATCTTATTTATGTATTGAATTTATGAGATTATTTCCATAAGAAAAAAAAACAGGATGTTATTAAAATGATGAATAAATTTATTCTGTAGATTTGGTAGACATCTCTTACTTTAAACTGCATTAACTTTGTCATTGAAATTTTAAAAATCAATCTGATCAGATTTGATTTTCGATCAGATATGATGTTTAAACACAATAGGAGTTCTGCAACTTTAAACTTTACGTCAAACGAGAATTAAGGTCATTGCTTAGGAGAAAAATCGAAATAATAATGAGTTGTATATATCACTTGATGATACATATATTCTAATAAAAAGCTTTATAATATAATTGAGTTTTTACCTATTAAAATATTTACAAAAGAAACGAGATTTGAAATATAATAATTTTAAATACCGATGAATGGTTAGATTATGTAAGAAATTGATCTAACAAAAATACAAGATTCCGCTTGATATTCTAAATTTTTCTTGGTTAATGCAAAACATTTATTTCCCATGAATCAATCATTTTTTATTATCGAAATAATAATAAGGAGGGACAAGTTTTCTATTATTTCCGAATTTGGTTATTTCCGAAACGGTAACCAAAAAATTGATGATTATAAAAGATCATTAGAAACTTCCAATGGAATCTTCTAACTTCCAAATGGAAAAAAAATACTGTTTTCGACGTGTTTCAGGTTTTAATTTATTATATTAATACGTAGAGAGTCGGAATTGACAATATGCTTGAATTATTGTCTTTTGTGTTTTGTGTTAATTCCAATAATAACCATCGGAATTTCGACCAAAGAATTCCATTTTGTGTACAACAAATAAAAATTACGTGGTTTTTCTTTTTCTTTATTGTTTATTATTAAAATAAATTTCATATACAGTGAATGTTTATTATTTACTAAACCAACATATCAAAAAAAAATATTATCAATTCAGAAATTATTTATTCTTTAAAAAAAAAATTCAATAGTATTAATATTATGAAAATAGGTAAATAAAATAAAAAATATATAATCAAGTTCAATGTTTAAGTTTAAATTCTTCCGATTCTTCAAAATAATGTCTAGCCTTTTCCAAAGCTATAAAATAACGATGTGGTAAATGATTTCGAATAGGAAGTGGGTAAAGGTTTTCAAAAGGATATAAAGCTTTATTCTCATTAACTTTAACCGGTTGCTTAATATTATGACTTCCTTTAAAAGCGAATTTCATATCGTTCCAAGTTGTCATTTTATCAAAAATAAAGTAATCTTTTGTTCCCAAGATGGGCCTTGTCGATGTTGGTTTTGAACCGTCAAAATTGAACGTAATTTCTTCTCCAATATGAACATAATTGATGGCTTCGACATTTGTTAAATAACGTTGGATTTTAGGGTTATTCTTAGCAGGTGCAACATGAGGAACGATGTCACTTCCTGCTATAACTCTCCATAAAGTTGTAGATGTTTCAAATGGTTCGTTGGATCGGGAAGAAAAGGACAATGCGAAATCGTCATCACCAACAATTGGTGCAGCGAAAGCGATTCCATCGCGAAGAATACAATTTTCACCTAAAATTTCTGGTGATTTCAACAATCGAGTATAAAAGAGTGTAGCCAGACCTCCACCCAAAGAATGACCGGTAATCCATAATGAAACTGGATTATCTTGTTTTACAATGCGATTATATTTTGTAATATCTGCAACTTTACTGCGTATAGCTTCGATTAATCTCATTGATGGACTTCTTCTATAAAGTTCTGATGACTCTTTATCGTTTTTAGGGAATAAGGAAGTGTAAAAACCTTCATGAACATTTCCATAAAGATAAGCTCTGGCGTCAATTTTTTGTACCAAAAAATCAATTAACCATTCGCTAAAATAAGCTGCTGTGGTCCCCTTGAAGGCCACCACGATAAAATTTGCTTCTCTATTCCAAAACATTCCAGCGTAAGGTCCACCGAGAGAATTTAATTCAGATATGGAAGAGAATCCTAATCCCCAATCGTTTGATTGTTTAACAATGGTTTTTTCGGCTTCCTGAAGTTGACCTTTAATATATTCAATATCTTTTGTTCTCACTTGTGCGCCTTTATTTTGAATTTCTTGGATTTTATTAATCGCATTGGTTACCTTTTCCTCCTTTCTTTCATATACAGTGGTAGCCAAGAATAAAAGCGTTTCCACCATATCAATGTTAAAATTTCGAATCTGTTTGAAGGTTTTGAAGTCACCATCATGTTCATCCGCGTAACTTTCAAAAGGTTGTCCCAATCCAAAAGTTCCTCTTTGCACGATATCATCTATTATGTGACCATAAAAAATAAAGGGTATTAAATTATTAAATAAATCTTGGGGTACCATTTATGATTTTAATTAAATTTATGATACATACCATATTTATTTTCCGATAAATCACCCCAATCCCTCACCGGTTTTACCGATGTATCAATACTTAAGTAGGAGACGGCGCGAAGGATAATATCGAGAACGATTAAAATAAGTGCACCAAACGGAAAAAGAACATATAAGACGAAGAAATTAAGAGGTTTAACGAATGGCATCGTAATATCAAATAATAATGTGTAGAATAAATATTCGAAGACGCGTTTCAAGTAATTGGCATAGCGAATTGAAGGGATGAGCAAAGGAACATAATTGTAAATTGTTTTCTCAATTTTGTTGCAATCTTTAAGATTTTCCATATCTTCAAGATGACAACGTTTATCCGAAGGAATCTTATCAGCGAGAGAATTATCGTTTCCTTGAGAATTAAATAAACTCATTTTTTTTACTTTTTTTTTTAATAAAAAAAAAAATTTGTGTAGAAGTTTATTATTTATTTTTTATTTTAAAAAATTTTTTTTTTTGTCGAGTTTTTTTTCAAACGAATCGATCCCCCTTTAAATACTTTGAATTTCAATCACGATAAAGATAGAAAAGTATAATTTGTGCAGAGGCGCAAGAAAATTCATCGTAACATTTGCATGTGAAGCAAATCAAAACAAATAAACAAATAAATCAATTATATTACGAACTTGTTTTATTAAATAGGGATAAGAATGCTAATTTTAGAAAAACATAACGTTGAATAATGAGATGATATTTTGTTCAATCGGAACTCGGAATTTGATTTTACAAATTCTGTTTAACCAACTTTGTCTGTGGACGTGGGTAAATTGATTACCAAAAAAGGAAAAAAAGGAATTGTTCCTTGTCATGTGACTGATCAAAAAACAAGCCTGTGTTTATTTAATATCACGACTAAGCAGAAATGGAACCATGTTTTGATTTATTTATAGGACCTCTTTGAGCACAATACGTATTCCGGACAATAAATTTTATTACTTTAGATCTTTATTATATCAATTCAAAATTAATGAATATTATGATTTTTGAAAGAATGATATAATGAAATGCTGTTTATCACATGAAACCATTAACTTGGAACATTGTTTCTATCATTTTAACTATCTGTAAACATTGATAATATAATGAATGTGAGTTTCATACAATTATGATCCCAATTTCTTGTTTGTATCCTTGATTGTATATTTCCCGTACTTTTAATGTAAAAAAAAGTATTATTGTTAAAATAAATTCATTGAGACTTGACAGATTATAACGAAAAATTGTATTTAAAAAATCACGCACATTCTTCTCGGGATCATACACTTCCCAACGACTAGCAGGAAAGATATGTTTGTTCTTTTCGTACCAATTCCTTTCAACCACCTTACCCGCGTGAGACTGATTAGATTAACCGAAAAAAAAAGTTATTGGAGTTTTATTCAAATAAATCACAAGAAATAACGCGAAAAAAAAAGTTCCTTGCCTCATCTTTTTCTACAGTAGCATCATGTGTTAATCGAACATCATCGTGTACATCAAAACTAAACAAGGGTCCTGATTTTCCTCTTGCCTTATTGATGATAAAATCATAGAATGTATAATGCTAAAAAATATATTATATCTTAAAAATATTGTAGGATTTAACAAAAAATTGACGTTTCAGAAGAACCTACATGAGGAATGATTAAATCTTCCTTAACATAAATTAGATTATCTACGCTGACACCGCGTAATTCATGAAATTGTTGTCTACATTTTTCCAGAAATGTTGCAATTGAATCACCCTTTTTACAAGATACGGTCTTACGATGACCGGTACCATCCCAATAAGAATAAGTGACACTAATTTTCTCATCTAATTAAATTATTAAAATAATTAAACACAATCAATGGTGCCATCAGACAAAGATTATAATGCTTAAAATGGATGCAAACTTTTGATTTCCTCCTGTTTTTGAAGCCATTCTAATCTCAATTGTTCTCGTTCCTTCCTTTCCTCTTCCTCTCTATCCCTATCAGGCAAGAATGAAGTATCAACATTAGGATTTTTACCAAGTTTAGGTTTCTTGCTTAATGGTTGAGGAGATACTAATAATTTTTATTAATCAGAATTAATAAGATTTCGACAGCAACATGTACCTTTTTACGAAATCAATCACCTACCATCATTATCCTCTATACTCTCAATTTCTTCAATATTATTTGTTATTTTTTTAAATTTAAAATTTTTAATTTCTACATCATCATCTTCTTGTTCTTCATCACCTTCTTCAAGATCAAATGATAATTTGACTTTTTCTGTTTTCTTACGCTTTTTCTTAAATTTTTCATACCTATAATTTTCTCAACATAAAACGATTGTTAATTAAATTTGAACATATATATATATTCTTAAATGAATTAACTTACTTTAATTCTGCAGTCCTTGCAGCTTCACGTTCCTTTTGAACTTGTATTTCTTTCCTGATTTTCTGGAAATCTTCAAGTTTGACCAGACCAATCGTTTCTTTTTTTAACGAATCTTCAACATCTTCGTATTGTGTGACAAATTTACTGTTCGTTATGTTAACTTGGTTATCCTTTTTAAATAAATAATGGAATAATAGGTTAATATGATATCATCTGCATTTTATTCTTAATATACGATTAATTATCAAATTTCTAATAAATCATACTATTCCAAATGGAATTTATTATGAACTCTAAATAAAATTTTACATTAATTTAAATGAATATACAAAAAGATTTTGAATAAAATAAAAGGAACCAACTTACTCACTTTAGTAATCTTCTCTCGTTGCTTTTCGAATTCACTTAACATCTTTGCTCGTTGTTTTTCTAACATGGCCTGCCTTTGACCTTCGGAAGGTGCACCTTTATATTCCATGATTTATTTATTTTAAGAATATCGAAAATGAAGGGGAGTTATATGTAAAGTTATTTTCATTTTCTTGATCAACAATATATGATATTATAGTAATTTGTTGGTTACACATGGAAAATCACTGGTTTTATATATTAGATCGCAGATATTCATGGAAAAGTTGCGACTAGCAATATAATCAAAATTTTAAATAGTTTGAAAGAAGGATAAATTTAGATTCTTTCTGTTACTGTAAAGCAGCACGTAATAAAAACAAAGGTACTAGCTTTATTGAGCAGATATTAGAATAGTTCACAAAATGTAGAATCGATAAGCAAAAAAAATCTATAATGCAAACATTGATGTTGAAAATATCAATGATGAGGAATTTTCATTCTATCTGGTTTGTTATCTTCTTTATTGTTAAATTTTTTGATAGGGTAAGAAGTCTAATCTTTTCTTTTGCCAACTTTCCATCCGATAATTTACCAGTGATGATGGTTTGATTATACTTAATGGTGATATCAAACCTTGGGTTAGAGAAATTTTCTACTTTATTACTACTTTGATGGTTACAAGTTGACTGTAGTGAGAAATCACGTCAACTCAAACAATTCATCGTCAAATTTTTTCGGAAAAAATAATATCTGGGAACGAAGCACACAAAATGTTAGAACATACGATACAATAAAATATTAAATTTCCAGATGGTTATTCTTCTAACGCAACAATTAGAGATTTTTTTTAGACTGGCATATAACGAAGTTGATGATTCTTTAATTATCATTTTACAGCAAAAAATTTAAATATGTTGGGGCAAAGATTTTTCTTTCTTTCTATATTAATCAAACTCTATATTTTAGAGTAGTTAATATTGTAGATATTATTCATAATAAACTTGAAGGATCTATTGAAGTAATTGTTGTAAATTCAAATATATATGGGAAATTATTTAATATTGGGCTCCTTCTAGGATATTACTTTTATTCTATGCTAAAACGAGAAAGGTTAATTCGACAAATAAAAAACGAATGATCGTTAATAATCCATTCATATTATAATCTGGTTTAGTTTGTGTCGATCATTTTATAATGCTGATCATTTACGGGGTCCATTGTATTGTTTTTACTGCGGTATCGCATTTCTGTATTATAAATCATGACCAAGTTATGGTAATTTTAATACTTTCAACTTCCCGACTTGATTTTTTTTCACTTTTTTTTTAATGAAAACCATGACTCTCTCAAAAATCTACAATAAAACTACCCAAGATGTCAATACAAGGGATAAACAACCAATCTTGATAATAGAAAACATGAGTGATTCCTGGTTAAAAGAAATTTTAACAGAATATAATGTTAAAGTCGTTCATGATTTTCAAGATAAAAACTCAAATCATGTCAAACTCATAACCCCTAAGCTTGTGCGTGATATTTTACGTGATAAAACGCTACAAGTTAATTGTATCAAAGGACCTTTGTCTTTGCTTAGCCGTAATGAGATTATTGTCAAGTTGCTACGCTTTGTTATCAAGGATAAGGCTTATTCTGACCTTATAGGTGTACCCCTCGTACCTGTTTTAAATGAATCGCATGCAGCATTTGGTGATAAAAAGTACTATCTTGCAAATTTCTCGGAACGAAGGTTGTTCCCAAAATATGGTCCCAATGTATTCGTCGACGATACTATAGATCAGGATATGAAAGAGGTGTTTTTGAACAAGGATTTTCAAAAAGCTAACAAGATTCATTTATTTGATTTAAACGGCTTTAAGAAAATCCTGAAGCATGATTTGTCTATACGACCAAGTTTAGAATGGGATCCAGATTCTCAATCCGTTCCCAATAGACATTGGTTAAAAGAAATTTGGGATCGTATCTTGGATTTCAATTGTGATTTACAATTATTTGATAATTATCCTCTTCTTCCCGCTGTCAAACCTGCTCTCCCTGGTATTGTTCCTAAAAGTCAACTTATTGCTTTAAACTCATCAACTCCATTGATTCGTCATCCTTCTAACTTCAACTATGAGCCTATGGCGTTTGTTCTTGAAAAAATTGGCGTTTGTTTTACGGACTTTCGTAAAGCTGAGCAGTTAAAAACGTATATTTTTGACTGGAATCCACAAAACGTGCTACGAATTATTGAGAAATTACGAAAGTTTAAAGATATATCAATGGAAAGATTTCTTAAACCTCTGGATTCGGAGAATAGAGAATCGTTTAGGAGATTTGTAATGGATAATTGGTACGAGTTTGTATACACACGTAGAAAAGGTAATATTTTTTTAATTAAATATTTAAGATTTATTAAGTCGAGAAATGGTAAGTAAATCTAATGAAATTTTTAATTTTTGATCACAGTTATTAAAGTACAAAAAGAATTTTACGATATATTACGTCAATTACCAATTTGGACTACTCATTCTATAGAGGACCCTTACAAATCTCCTAGAAACGGATGTCTGCTTCCTCAAGGTCTCGAATTTTATTCACCATTAGGAGTTGATAGTAATTATTTTGACGTCGAATCAGAAGGAGAGTGGTTGGCCTTGAATATGTTGGACGTTCCTGTTATAAGTTTAAATTCTTATATTACTGGCGTGTGTTATCATATCAAGTGTGTTAATCCGTCAGACCCAAAATATATGAAATTCATTAGTAGTTTATTGAGACTTCCATTACATATAATCCCCGAATCTCTTGAACGCTTTAGTATTATCCCCAACGAATCTTACACAAGGTTGATGAGAGCTAACGAGTTATATGACCCTTGTGAAGAACTATTTAGGGAGGTATTTGCAGGATCTGATCGATTCCTGCCTCTGGAACTCAGAAACGGTTGGGTTCTAGATGGTCTCTTAAAATTGGGACTTAATAGTGTAACGGATGGAAGATCATTTATCCGTGTTGCGGAAGAAATCGAGAATTTATCTCGTATGCCTTTGCCTCCAGAGAATTTGTATGAACGTGCAAAAGTGGTGGTTCGCCATTTTTACTACCACCTAAACGAGTTAGGTTTAACTGGTGAACGTTGGGAAAAAATTTCAAATATTAGATTTGTTCCCTCGAAACCTATCGATCCTCCTTTCCTTGAAACGGCATATTCAAAGGTACCTGAACTACATAGTTTTAGTTCACTTCGTTTGCCCAAATTTAAAAATATTTGTTGGACACAATGTCCAATTTATGATGATAATGTTTTACCACAATATAACGTCAACAATATATTCCCTGAATTGAGCGAAATTGAATCTCAAGTGGTTGTAGATCATCTTTATACCATAAGAGACATTGTAAGAGCAGATTTATCGGAATGGAAATCTTCTGGATTATCAAAGTTACTTCATACAGTCTTTCTTCAAATATATCAACATTTGGATCAGGATCCAATGGTACAAACATATTTAAAATTAAAATTGAAGGTTGATCCTAACATCTTTCTCAATGGAGAGGACGTATTTGATCACTATAATTGGGTTTCCGCGAAACAGTTGGTATTGAACATTGATGAGGATATCAATTCAAAGAATAGGGCGATTAATATTCATTTAGTACCTTTTAAAAGGTTGCTTCGTATTTGTGGAGTGCAGGAGATGAAAAATCCTCAGATAGACATGCAAGTTCCCGGTACGTATTCACAACGGGATAAGATTGCAATATCTTTAGCCAGATTCTTGGACGAACAATCTAATTCATCTTACAAGATTGAGAAACATGGAATACAAAGGTTCCATGATGTTTTCTTTCACATTCGTGGTGAAGTGATCGGTTCTAGTCGCTATGTGTTGGCAGCTTCAGCTAATCACTTTGAAAGAATGTTCACCTCGGGAACGAGGGAATCTAATCCGCAAGAACTGGTCCATGTTAACATTGATGATATAGGACCTGAGGCATTCTGTGTTATGTTGAAATGGTTGTACGGCAGAAGTCTTGAAGACGCGCTATTAGATATCAAGATGCCACCGATGGCTGATAAGGTTTCCTTTTATTTGGAAATCTATATTGATTTATTAAATGCTTGTGAAAAGTATGATTTGCAAGAACTGAAAAGGCTTATTGAACATCAGATCGTTAAGAGTAATTTGATTAAAGCTCAAAACGTTCTTGAGGTTAAGAAATGGGCTGAAAGATATAATGCAATGCAACTCTTTTCATATTGTAAAAATTTTAAGGAGGTGAATTTAACCCTTTTGGCCAGACATCGCTATGTGGATTTACTTTATATTGAAGGTGATGAGTTGTCTGATACACTGGATGAATACGAAGATGAACTTGGTGTCCTATATTGGGACAGAGAAGAAAATGAATTTTGTGATTGGAGCCATAATGCGGGACTAGATGATTTCGAGAAGAATTGTGGTTGGTGAATCAAATTGTCATTCAATTGAGATATAATCTTTTATTTTAGTTCCGTGAATGGAAAGAGATATGTATCTATTTCATTTTTTTTTATAATTATTATTAATGCACGAATTTACAAAAATGCATAATATAATAATCTATTTGAGAATTGGTCAACTTTTTCACTTATTCATTTTGTAATATTGTGCGTTTCACGCCGCAGAGATAAATTCGAAAAAAGTGTCAAAATTATTTCCTTTTATTTTTTTTTCTTTTTTGTTTTCAAAAATAAGTAAATACTGTAATATAGATTTCATTAAAAGAAATATTCTTTTTGGCATAAACTCGAACCGACGACTTATTTATTATTAAATCAAGAGTAATGAAAAAACTTTAAATCCGAATTAGGTAATTTATTTTTGGATTTACCGAAAATGAGAAACAATTTAAAATTTTACATTCATCAATCAACATTTGTTATATTCATTATGTATTATTCTATTCAGTTCGTAATTAATTTTATAATTTTATTTACTCCGATTAGAAATTCCTACATAGTATAGCATTTTAAACTTAAACACAATAACAAAAAAATGAATATTTTAAATAAAAATAATATTTATTAAAATTATTAAAAATTATTATTCTTTTAAAAACATAATTTCAAAAAAGTTAATTATTTAAAATCTAAAGTCAAATTAACGATATCAAGCCATTCAAGTTATTCCAGCTAAAAGAGAAGCCAAAGCCGAGTTTGGTCATTTATTCAAAAAAAACCAGGCGTTGTCAAGTTTTAATTGAAGATAATAATGGTGTCCCACTACCTATTTTTTTGAGTCGAAGCCGTAGATAAAAAAAAAATGCTCCTTAACGAATCCGAAGAGGAGAACCGTTCCTAAATGTAGATAGTATTGTAAAAAAAGAAAAACCTACATCGATTAACAAAAAATAAATAAATAAACTAAAATTTGTTAAATAAAAGAAAGGAAATGAAAAACTTTCGCAAAACTTACCCAAGTACTAGATTTTCAAATATTTACTCCGTAGTGCATTCATTCGCTTGCTTTAGTAACTAAAAATACACGTTGCATATTATTGTTCATTCACCTTACAATAAACAAATACTAAGGAGTTAAAAAACTAATCTTTTAAAAGATTCACAAATACCCACTGACTTGCAAAGATCCAAAGTTTTGAACATCGTGTTTGAACCGCGTTTGTCCTAAACTGAAGTAAAACAATAGGGTTTTCTACTAATTTAGTATTCGCTAAGGGAGAGGAGGTCACTC
>CAMKVN010000761.1:0-24151 GCA_946474995.1 Funneliformis geosporum
ATAAGTAACTTTAATTAAAAAATTGAATATAATAATAATATTTAAAAAAATTTAATCTTTAAAACTAATAATTTTTTAAAATTAATTAAGACCAATTAGGACCAATTAGGACTTTTACCAATCCTAGATATATGTTATGCAAACATATGCATATATGGTGTAATATCTGTAGCATGATAAACACTTTCTTGAATTATTTGTTTTTGCTGAAAAATTGTTAGATGACAAAAAAGTTTAATCCAATTTCTAGCATCTTTTTCAATCCATCAATTTCATCAAATGTATAATTTTCTTTCTCATTATACAATATAATCTATAAAATTTATGCTATAATTCTTTAATTCTTTATTCTCACTCTCCTAGAATAAATACACTAACTGAAAATTTTTCTAAAATTATTTTTTTTGCTAAACTCATTAATGATTTCCAAATTCATTTTTCATTTGAAGTTTTTGGTGTAAAAAATTCAAAGTGTACTTTAATATTCTTCATAATCTATTTAATTATATTTAAATTTCCTTTTGAAAATTTTTTTTATAGTAATTTTACTAAAGAAACATTTTAAAAGAATATCTGTAATTTGTAATAAAATCTGTAATTCATCAGGAATCCAATTTTGTATTTTAATCATTGGTAATAATGATGGATTTTTTTTGACTTATAATAAAATTAAATTAATAAATTATATTATATTAAATAAAGTTATATAAGTTTTTTACCTTTTTTATTTTCACTATTAAACCATGTTTTATTCATATAATATTTGTGTTCCTTGTCATATTGGCAAAATAAACAAAAATATTTAGAATTAGCTGCATTTTTATCTAATATAGTAGCTATATATTTCCAATCTCCTAAAAAAAAAATTCAATATTTCAAATAATATGATTATATGTATATCCATTTGTTTGTAAATCAATTAATTAAATTAATTTGGATATAAAAAATGGATTATGATCAAAAAATAGTTACGCCACAATAAACATACTTGTCCAATAAAAAATAGTTACGCCACAATAAACATACTTGTCCAATAAAAAATAGCATTATATAATAATTATTTTTCCTCATTTGTCGATCATCTCAAATTTACAAATTTTAAATTTTTTGAATAATGTTACACAATTTTTAAGCATTTTTGTCGGCCTAATTGCTTGCTTTATTAATAAGCTAATAGCCTCTAAAAATTTAACCAAATAAAATTCATTTAGTATACGGAACCCATTTTTAATAGCAAAGCTTCCATATATTGATTTGTTTTTACTTTGTATTTATTTGGAATTTTATATTTGACTCCCTTTTCTTTTTTTTGTAAAACATGTATTTTGTGGATAATATCCTAAAGAGATTATATCATATGACTTGCGATAAACTTTTCCACCTATTTGCCGTGATGCTTGAATAAGAGAACTAGTCGGAAAGTTATGTTCAAATGAAATGAAGGAGTTGGAGTTTTCGATAAAACAATTATATTTCTACATTTTATATTTCAAATAAAAAAAATATAATAAAATAGAACTTAACCAATTAGATATTATTATATTATTACAACCTTATTATAATTTATTTATGAGATGATCAGGGATCCGCCTATACGTTACACTTGTGTTCTAGGGAATGGTTTTATAGTGAAGAGTAACCAATCACGCATCGACTCAATTTTAGAGCGGGCGGAAGAATTTTTATGTCATTGGACATAGACCTTCGTTAAACTTCGTTATACACTTCGTTACACCGGACTAATTACTACGGTTAATTAACGGTTAATGATTATTTAACCCCCATCCCTATGTAGTACGCATTTATATCTCCAGTTATTTCTTTAAAATATGACTAATACAATTACTCTATATGATTATGGTCCCTCAGGAAATTGTTACAAGGTAAAGTATATGTTAAAATGCCATTATTTTATTTTATTATTTTTAAAGGTATATAAATATCTTTAAATTAACCTCACTTTTTTTGATTTAAACCCTTTACGTTATAGGTTCGATTATTATTCTCATTATTAAGAATACAGCATTTACGGGTTGATATTGATGTAAGAAAAGGTGAAACGCGTACCGAAAATTTTCTAAACAACGTTTCATCAAACGGAAGAGTTCCAGTTATATTAATTCCACCAGATTATGTTCACAAACTTGCCAATCCTACTACCCGTTCCACAGAGGTCTCCCCTTCTTCTACCCCCATCGAAAGCAAAAATGAAGCCGTCATAGGGACGCAATCAACGATCCTAACAGAATCCAACGCGATCCTGACGTTTTTTTCGGATGGTACACCATTATTTCCATCAAATCCAATAGAAAGAGCAAAAATAATGCAATGGTTGTTCTGGGAACAATTTTCTCATGAACCAAATTTTGCCTCTCTAAGATTTTGGATAACTTTATTGAATAAAGGTGACGATCCTCAATACCTTGATCAAATCGTTGAACATCAAAAAAAAGGTTATGAAGCTTTACATGTCATGGAACAACATTTAAGTAATGAGGATTGGTTCGTCGCTAATAAGTACACTATTGCCGATATCGCACTTTATGCTTATACTCATTGTGCTGAAGAAGGTACATAACTCTTTTTTTTCCAAAAAAAAAAAAAAAAAAATTATGATCTTTAATAACCTTTTTTTTTTTAAAAAAAAAAAATTCTTATAGCTGGATATTCTATTGATAGTTTTCCTAAAATCAAAGCTTGGTTACGTAGAGTTGAAAATATGCCTGGTCATGTTCCAATTGATGATTAAATGAATGAAATATTTGACTTATTTATTCCTTCTATCGGGGGTGAAACTTTAAAAAAGCTCTATTTTTTTTTGTAAAGGAAATTGTATTTCACCAAAATGTATGATAATGTCCATTATAAATCAAATAAAAAATAAAATAAGATAACAATAACGACAATTCATTATTCTATCCTAATCCCTTTTTTTTCGTAATAATAAGAAATTATTTTGGAAAAAGAAAAAAAATCTCGAGTTCCCTCAACAATGTTTACTTAAGAAAGGATGAAATCATCAAAGTGCCAACGATTGAAATGATAAAAGTTGACCAAACCGAATATTTCCCCCACACTCTAAATTCGTGAGGTCGAATTAATGGTGTATCAAATAAATGATCTTTTGCAATTTCTGAAATAAGCAAATAAAAAAAAAAATTAAATAAACAAGATTAGATCAATATATTTTGGTGTACTTCGAAAGGTAAAGAAATGACATACCTGAGACGATAAGACCAGCAGAACTTCTACGAGCCGATAGATTTCCAATCAATACAACATTCCAAGCCAATAAATATCCAGCATTATTTCTCAGGCTTGGCTCAATTATATTTGGTATATATGGTAATATTAAAAGGACCGCCGGTACGGAAGTTAAAGTTAAAGCGAACACGGTTGACATTAACGCCAATGCGAACATTGAAATTGAAATATTTCGTACATCAGGCCTAATGAACATCTCCTCATATTGATACCATAATAAATCAGGCATTGGAGTTGCGTAAAGACCTCTCATGACTCCAAATATACCAATCAAATAAACGATTATTCCCCAATTTATCTTATTAATAACATTAGAAGCATTTTTTTTATCAATGAATAATAATAAAGATGCCACTGTAACGGTGGTCCATCCAAAGCTTTTTTCAAAAAACAATGCCAGATACATTCCAAACATTATCGTGATAAAAAAAGAATTCTTCCATAGATATCCATTTCCAAAGAAATTTTTCGTATCACTGATAAATCGTTCGGTTTGTTTTTGTATATTTGATCCAATTCCTTGTAAACCAAGCGTACTAGATTCCGGATTTGGCGCGGCCCAAGCAAATCTTGTTAACGCTGGTTGAGTTTGTCTTTGATTATGATTATAACCACTCTCTCTCCTAATCACCCACGGACTTGTAACATCATTATCATCATCATTCATATAAACTGTGTGTTCATATGCATAATTTCTCGGAGGTGGTATTTGATCCGGTGATGAAGAAAATGCATTTGTAAATTGTGGTCTAGCGAGGAGTGGGTTCTTTTTACGTGCGAGAAGGTTAGAATTTTCTCCTTCACTATGTAGCGATTCATCATCATTACTTTCCATATCACTATTTTCATCTCTTCCATCACTATCACTCATTATTCCTGACGCGAAATTATCCTCATCAGAATCATAAGATGTTTCCATGACTGGGAGTTCATGTGGTGTTGCGGCTTCTCCCGGAATCACATTTTGAGGCAAAAGGTTTGTTGAAGACGTTTGGGATGTAGTGATGTTCTTTGGTGGTTTGTAAGGTTTGATCGATCGTCCAGCAAAACTTTTACGATAATAAAACATGAGAAATATCGTGTTCAAAACTAGTCCAATTATAGCAATGGGTATCATGCGGGTAAAGAATCCCAAAAATGAAATCATGGGAATAGTCTCCATGATTATCAAATTTTTTACATTTCCAATCACTGTTTCGATCAAAAGGCGATCATATTAAACAGAAATCAAAAAGAAAATAATTAAATAAATAATCGAGCAAGGAAGTTTACTTTGTCTGTACCTGTAGCAATCGAACCGATGTTTGCAGATGTTGCCTTTAAAGAAAGAAAGAAAAAAAAGAGATGCGGTTAACTTTTATGCATAACGGCGACATGATACAGATTCGGTAACGATTGACAAAGATAATATACCAACGCAAGCATGAATGGTTCAATTTCGAGACGATTCTCATCGCAAAGACGAAAAACGAGAGGGCTCAAGAAAGTAACGGCACCATTATCCATGATTAAAGCAGCCAAAGTACCCGAAAGTAAAGATACCCTTGCCAATAACCAAGTAGGGGACGGGTTACCATAGAGTAAAACACGTTTTAAAAATTCGGCGAAACCTCTTTGCTCCAACTTTCCATGAATTATCATGAAGGCAATTACCAATAATAAAGTCTCTCCACGGATACTACTAAAAACTTCCATTGGTGTGATTACATCAAAAAATACCATTAAACTGCAACCCAATATCGCGACAACATTATGACTACTAACTTTCGAGCGTTGTTTAATTATTAACAGCCATGTCATCATAAATATGAATATAGATATATATGATTTGATATCTTGCCAATCGTGATGAGATTCATGGAGACTTAACATTATCGTTATTATTTTTTTTGTTTTATTTTATTTTATTTTATTTTATTTTTTTTTGTTTGTTTTTTATTTTTTTTGGAAGGAAAAAAAAATTTTTTTTTGATTTGTACAATTTGAGAAAACTTTAAGCGTTTATATGCAGATTTAAAAAAAAATTTTTTTTCACATGACAAGAACGGAAATTCTTTTCCCATTTTAAAATCTAAATTCAAGTTGAAAATGACGATAAATTTTTTTCATAATTGTATAGAATTTACTTATAAATTGTCATTGATCATCCGTAAAATTTTAACGCCATTAAGCCTAACCGTTTAAAATCTCTTTATCAATACTGTATATAACCGACCTTTGTCGAACGAACTTTTTCCGCAATTTTTTCCACAAATTTTTAATTTTTTTTTTTATTTTTAATAATTTTTTTAATAATAAAAAAATAAATTTTTTTTAAAGGATTTACCCCCGACAAAAGATATGAAATTTGGGAAAAACCTATTGGATAACCAAGTTTCAGAGTGGTCTCAACAGGTATTTGAAAGGTGACCTTTTTTTTATGTTTTTGAGACGAGTCCCTACTTCAAAGCAAATAAAAACCATATTTACCCTTTCTTCGTGTTGCGATACAAAAGTATGTTGACTATAAAAAGTTGAAAAAACGGTTGAACCCGCTTATAAGGTTAGTTAGAAATTATTCGATATCACGATACACAAAAAAGAAATAATTTAAGCAAGATTTTTTCCGTGATATAAAAGTCAATACCGGGAATATTCGATGCTCACAGCTGCCGCCGAAAAATCATTTTTCGAAACTTTAAAAGATGAAGTAGATAAAGTTGAACTTTTCTACTTGGAATTACTTGATGATCTTCGAACCGATTTTCAAAGCTTAATCTTACAGTCTTACCGTTTAGTAAGTTGAATTACAAATTAAGACATTTTTAAGCATTTGAATTAAAAATTAAAAAATAATTTGATCGACAGCAACAACAAAATTCATCCGCAGTACCCACCTTTCATGATTTAAGTCAAAAATTACATCAGCTTATAAAAAGCTTGGAATTAGTTAAAACCAATTTCATCCCGTTAAACAAATTGGCGATTAAAAAAATTTGTAAAAAACATGCAAAGTATGTCGGTGGTGTCGGAAGTTCTGTTGATGTGGAAAATATTCGGGTTACCGTCTTAAAAACCATACAAGAAGAGAGAGCTTGGTGGAAAAAAGGAAAGTGGATTATAACGGAATTATTGGAAGAAGCAAAGGTGAGTTTTAAATGGAACGTGCTTTGAGCTCTTTTGATTTACTGCTGTAATTGATTTCCTTAATATAGAACTTCCAATGGGAATTGTGCAAAATGACCATCAAGCATTATCATGACATGATTCCATAATACTGATCCTGAAACGAAACGTGATAAATTAAAGAGCATGATCATTTTTATTTTATTTATTTTTATATTATTTTTTTTAAAAAAATGGTGAGAAAAGTTATATGTGTAGTGTAAATAAAGTATTTTAAGTATCTACTATAGACAAAAAAGTCGCACGATCCCTAATTAGTCTTTTCAACGACCTATGTATCTAGGCAATCTCGTGAAACAACAAAAAACGCCATTATTGATCCGAATTTATAATAAACGGGACTACTATCGGTCAAAAGACCGATTTATTCAAAAATTAAAAAATAAAAAAATTTTAATATAATGAGGACTAATTAATAATATCATGTCATCAGCAAAATACAGTATATCGGAACATGAAAATCCGCAGTTCCTAATAGATAGAAATCATTTTATTGAAACTTTTTTCTTTAGGATGACTTAATAAAGTTTAATATTACACATCATTAATTAACAGTATTTATAAGGATGAATTCTCGCTACGTCCAGTGCTAGTTCTTTACAAAGACTAAAATGAGTGAGTTAAAGAATTTTATTGTCAATGACAATGAAATCGAGGAGGAGAAGGATGAGAATTATCCGGAAATAATTTTGAATCATAAATATGATGGTGTAATGATCAAACATTTTAAATAACCAATTATTTGATGACGTTATTAAATGATGATAATATAAATATTGAATATTTTTTTTTCATTCCTTAGAAACAATTGGCTTATTTGATTAAATGGGACAATTTGTCGGAAAGTTATAATAGCTGGGAAAATGCGCAAACGATGTAAGTTTAATATTTGGACTTTTTGTTTATTTTTTTTTTATGCTGAAAAAACTTTGTTAATTTAGAAATGATACCGTAATGTTATCAACCTATTGGAACGAATGGAAAAGGAAAAGGGACTCACTTGAACATCCATCAGCACGAATAAAAAGAACATGTTATGGTAGAGGAGACGAAGAAGAAACAAATGATGAAGATAGTGATCAATATGAATTAATCAATGAATGTCCTAACGTTAGAGCATATGCCGATCCCAATATCTTGATTGATTGGAACGAAGAGATTGACGAAATCGAGTCTATTAGACACAACGACTCGGGCCAATTGGTTTCTTATGTATTATGGTAAGTCACGTATTAGGTATCCTATTATCAGCTTTTTTTTATAATTTTTTTTTTGAGATTAGTATCCATGTTGTAGGAAATCCGGGTTGAGAAGCGTGCATTTGTTGGATGAATTGCATGAAAAGGCTCCCAAAAAGGTTTGCAATAATTTTTCGAGGATCTGTTTTTTTTTTATAAAATAAATATGTTACAAAATTAATTTTATTTAGATGTGCAAATGGTATTCCAGCCATCTCAGGTTTTTGGATAACAAGGATTTACATAATTGGCATTAGTAGAGACGCATTTTTTATTTTTTATCCAAATAAGGTTTTAATTGAAATTGTATTTATATGTGTGCTAGTTAAAATTAAATTTGTTTAGTATGTACAGAACACCAATACATAAATGTGATACGAATATTTAATAAATCGATTTTTTTTTTTTGCTCAAATTTTGTCAACTGCCCTTTCTTCCTCCTTTTTTCCTTTTCATCCCTCCCTCCCTTACTTGTCATTAAGTAGTTAAGGATTTATTCCTTTTCTATTCTTTTAATTATATAGTATATACACTCTTTTATATACTGCAATTTCCTACTTTTCCAATTTCCGTTAAGATAAAGATAACGTGAGTGAACAAAAATTTTTTTATGTATTTTATTAAAGATGGAATTTATGTTAATTCAAGATTCTTTTGTCCATTGTAATACTGTAATACTTGAATTTTTTTTTTTTTTGTTTTAATAAAAAAAAGATGGGACATTCAGAGAAAAGCGATTGGCTTAAATCACAGCAAAAAAGTCAAAAAAAATATCGTTTTATAGTAGCAACTATCGGTATCATTGTATTATTAAGTGTTCTTGGAGGTGTAGGTTATGTATACATGAACAAAAATAAAGGCAAAATTAATGGTGATAATAATATAGATATTTCCAATAAACCAAATGATGGTAAAAAATCAGGGGACCCAACTGCGAATGGAGAAACTTATTTTACATGGGATAAAAAACCCGTTGACTTGACCATCACACCAAATCCATCGTTAAAAAAGGTTTTTTACGGTATAAATTACGGTCCTGTTAATGCGACATTTCCTTGGTGTACGAATACTCTTGGGGATGTTATTGAGGATGTTAAGTTGATTTCTCAACTAACTAATAGGATCAGATTATATGGTATGGACTGTCATATGTCCGATTGGACCCTTGAAGCCATCAAATTGTTAAAATTAGACATGACCATCGTCCCCACCATTTGGGTTGATAATAATGATACAACTTATCAACGTCAACATGACACCTTAATTGATATGGTGAAAAAATATGGGGTAGATAATATTGATGGGGTATCAGTGGGTAACGAAGTTCTCTTTCGTAAAGAGGTCACACCTGAAAAATTATTCGGAAGATTGGCTGATGTACGACAAGAAATCAATTCAATGGGATTTAAAAAAAAGGTTCCCGTATTTACATCGGATTTAGGTTCAAACGTTGATGCCGCCTATGTGGCTGCAAATGATATCATGTGGGCAAACGTTCATCCTTATTTTGGTGGTGTACCCGTTGAACAAGCTAGTCAATGGACATTTGAATTTTTCGATGAAAATGATGTGAAACCTGCCAAAGCTGTTGGAAAAGATGCCATTATATCCGAAGTAGGATGGCCAACCGCTGGCGCTTCTGAAGGTGCCGCTGTTGCCTCCATACCTAATTTACAAATTTTCTTAAATACTTTTATTTGCGATGCTAATAAATTAAAGTACAAATATTATTATTTTGAAACTTTTGATACTCCTTGGAAAGAAAGAACTTGGACCAAATTAGAAGGAAGTTGGGGTATTTTCTATGACGATAGATCTCTTAAACCTGGTATCACCCTTCCTGATTGTTTGGCCGGGTAAATCTTTTTAATCTCTCCTTTATTGAATTTAGAAAACATAATTAATGATAATAGCAATTTATTTAATATTTGTATTTTTAAAGATTGTAGTTGTCATATCCATTATTTTATATTTATATTAATAAATAATTACACTGGAGGTGTGTTAGTGGGCGTGCTTAAACAAAAGATTATATCAAAATAACTTTAAATATTAACATTCCCCTCCACCGACGAATTACGCGTACATCCCATTTGGGTCTTCCTCTTCTGAATCTTCAATTTTTTGTTTTTCTCTTTGTTTCTTTTTCCACTCTGGATCATCGGATTCCACTTCGAACCTACAATTTGGACATGTGTTATGCTAAAGAAAAAGAAAAGAAATCTCGTTAAATTTTTTTCTAATTGCATGTTGTTATGCCAAAATTAATCATAAACTTACCAATTCTAACCATGGTAAAATACAATCTTTGTCAAACATATGACTACAAGGCAACTTTGTTATATTGGTCTTCTCATTTGATAGAAAATGTTCCGCACAAATAATGCACGTATCATCTATATATATATAAAAAAGAAAACTAAATAAATCATATAAATTTGAAAATTTAGTAAATTTTAGATTTAAACTTTACCAGGCTTGATTTCAGATTTGGGTACTTTGGGCAAATTTTTTATAAAATTTTTACTAGCCGGTGGAGGTCCCTTTGCGCTTGAAAGATTAGATAGCGAGGTTCAATTAAGATATTTAACATGTAAAGGTTCATCATCAATTCGATAGATTAATTTTATTACCTCGAGTTGGCTTCCTCTAACAATTGCGTAACTAAATTATCTAAAAATTGTTGATGATTATTATTATCGGGTGTTTGGTCTCTCAATGTATTAAATAAACTAACAACAATAAATAAATAAATATATATTAAAATTAACATTGTTTAAGAGGTAATTAAGAGAGGTATAAAACAAAAGAATTACTTTGCTAAGTGTAAAAATTGTTCCGTAATAGCTTCATTAGTACCGGTTGTTGAAGAAGAGGAAGAACCATCGTTAAAGAAATGGGAAACATCCGGATTATGATTTGATTTTTTTTTTGTCGATGATGGATCAGGTATGCCTTTTTCGTCTGTGTAAAAATATTTCAGGAGGAAAAAAAAATTTTTTTTTTGGTAATTGTGAATGTGGGATAAGGTAAATTCAATAACTTCATTTGCGAGCGAGAAAATATACCAAAATATGATGCCATTGTATAAGAGTAAGTATGAAAGTTTTGGAGGATCGCCTTATTTATAAATTAATAACGTAATTCAGATTTATTATGATTGCGCAAAATTAATTTGATTGGTGAATATCGAGGATTTCTGATAAAAAATTTAGGCGAGGTCCACCATATATTAATAATAATCATATCTTGACTAATAATCATAATTACGTTAAAATTTCCAAACGAAGAAAAATCCACGCCAGATAATAGTCTGAATTAGAATTATTCGAATTGTCTTTGGGTGATAGCTACGAAACCTCGACGACGGATATTATCACCATTAATATCATTGTATATCATAATCATGATGTCAAGACCCGATGCATGGTTATTCGATAGTTTATAAAATTCATGAAATTACTCATTAATTTCAATGTTACGATTCACAAACAGTGAAAACTGGGATAATTATTAGCAATCAAAACCAATAATAGGAGTTATTCTATGTAAAAATAAAAAGAACCCATTTATTCTCAAAATAAGTAAAAAATCGACAGGACCAAGAGTCATCGAGGTCTTTCCAACAAGTTCAACGAATCAGCAAGAATTCACGATACCATTTTTTCCTCTGCTTATTTAGATGATATATGACCTTCTACTATAGGAAGATAATGTACTCAGAGCATATTTCACGAGATTCTTTATATAATCTGTTCGGACATTTTTATTATTATTTTTTTAGAATAAGTAATAGGTAACCTTTTTAAAGGGCAGGTTTGTTTCTTGGAAGAAAGTCACGAATGATGATTCAGTCACTGCATGTAATTAGTAATTGGTAAAATTTTAATTTAAAAGTTCATTAGATAACTTATGTAAACTTAATTATAAATTTTTACCCCTTCTTACAATTTACAACGATCTATGTTATAGAGCTTATTATGGATTGCGAAAAGAACAATTTTTTGTTACTTTCCCGCTTGTTTTTTTTTGTATAATCATTAGACATTATGTAAGTGCGAACATTTGTTCTATAGACATTATTGTTATAACACTTTGTATCACTTTAACTGTTACGGAAATGATTAATTAGTAAATATTTCTTCTAGGTAAAGATTACTTAATTTATTATGACAAATTTACAAGATAAACGATGAAATTGGATTTAGAACACTTTCATTTTTTGTCAATTTTTTTTTGTCTGTCAAATTATTTAAATTGTAAAAATGGTATAATTATAGCATTTTATAGAAATCTCGTTTATTATCAGGTCCTCCCCTTTTTTAAAAAAAAATATGTTGAGGAAATTAACTGTTGATGGTGCATCACTATAAAAGGCATGAATTAATCGTGCATTGTTCTCCGAATTTATCAATATTCCACGCAATTATCATACGTGTTCTAAAATCTCATATATTCACTCTTTGTATATTATATTTATTAATTTATTTACTTTTGAAAGGTTTGACCCGTAAAAGTTTTTCTTTTTTATTTAATGAACATAAAATACAAAAAATATGACTGGACCAGATAGAATTCGCAAAGATAAACTTAACCGGTAAGATTTTTTTTCTTTGGTTGATAGACGCGTAAAATTATAAAAAAAGTCAAAAACCCTTTTAATTTTTTGCTGTTCAATATCTTGGAAATATAATGAAATGTTTATACTCGTTTCATACAGAGATGGTAAGCGTCCTATAGTTATTCATGACGAAAGAACTGAAAATGGTGTTGACCTTTATTTGGTAGAATGTAGGAGTATGTATTGATATATATATATATATATATATATAAATTTTTTATCCTTTCCATCATTCTTTGACAATATTTTTCTTGTATAGATCCAAAAGTAGAATGGCATTGGAGACCAAGAAATAAAATTTGGGGATGGCGTCGCTTATATGATGAATTTCTCTTTTCTAAAGGTCATAAACACGTTACTTGTGATGCAATAGAACCTTACCCTTTAAGTGACTATTATCGAAAACAAGTCGTAAGTACCCTTGATGGACCAACTTTTTTCTAATTCCCTTTCTAAATAATAATAAAAAAAAAATTCTATTTTAGATTCTACCTTCATATTATGATGATAATAAAGTTAATCGATCATTCACTGATTATGGTTTACGCTATCATAATAATTGTACTTATCCGAAAGATCCAACATCACAAGCAGATCCTCCTGTTCTTTATCATAGTGATCATAGTAGAAGATCTTCTTCTTCTTCAACAACTTCTTCGTATAAGAGTGAACACCAATCTCGCCATGCGTGGGGCGCAACAGAACATGAAGAACCTAGTCTTATAATTGCTAGAGTTAGAAAAAATTATTCTTTTCCTCATCATAATAATCCCCATCATTTGGATATTAATGAAGATTTTAATCGTTATTATGCTCCTTGGGGAAATAAAAATGAATTTGAAATCGCTTTAAATAAACTTGATAGATATTATCAGGTGAATGATGAAATTTTACTCGTCTTCTTATTTTTCTTTTTATTTCAAAAAATTTTGGTAACCAATTTATTTTCTTTTTTGATTAAAGAATTTGTTTTATTCAAAGTGTTCACGAATCTTTTAATCCCATCGTTTATGAGTCACCACCTATTTCTTATGACAACCATTTTAAACGTTTATGAGTACTTAATAATGTAGATAATTGATGTTAATAACTAATATATGTATATTGTATAGTGCTATTATTATATAGCAATTATTATTTAGGATTTAATAATTACCTTTTATAACTAATCTCTTCTTTAATATACAGAGTTCATTTACTATGAATATCTTAATTATTATGTATTTTGAGAGAATTCAATTTCTGATTAATTATTAGTTATCAAATATCAAATATTATATAATAATAATAAAAAAATTATTTCTATTTTTTTGGTATATTTTTTTAGATAGTAAACCAATAAAATAATTATTTTAAATTGCTTTGATATTTTTTTTTTTAAAAAAATTATGTATTATTAAAGTATTATTGAATATTTGATTAATATATTATATTTATATATTTATAATATTATTATTAATTTAAAATTGTATAAAAAAGCTAAAATTATACCATTTTCTTTTTAATATTTTTATATTTTAAATTATTTATATTAAATTAATTACATTATAAATTAATCAATTATAATATAATCAATATAAATTATTATAAATATTAATTATAATATTTCATTTATAATAATTAGAATTTTTAAATTTTTAAATTTGTAATATATGCAATATTATAAAGCTTTATATAAGTTGAACTAACTTGCAATCTCTCATAAGCTAGCTTACTAAAGCTTATCTTAAATTACTATAAAATAGTTTGCAAGCTAATTAAGTCAACTTATATTACATCTTAACTTATGATGCAACTCAATTTATCAGCTTATTTTTTTCATTTTTAAAAATAACAAATTCATATTAACTTTTAAGAAAAATACTTTCAGAGTATTTCTTATAATAAAATGTTATCATAATATTACATTTAAATAAAAATACTTTTGAAATATTTTTTTTAAATAATAATACTTCTAGAGTATTTATTATATTTAAATAAAATGTTTTCTGAAGTATTTTTTTTAAAGAAATAATCTTTGTAACATTTTCTTCAAAAGGACATTATTAAAATTATTTCTTGAAGAATATTGTTTCTAAAGATATTTTCTTATAGATAAAGATAACTTCATAATTATTAGATTATAACTTTTTGAATTATAACTAATGTATAAAATCTATATGTGTATATATATATATATATTATTTTTTATGTATATATATTATACATCATAAAATATGCACAAGTTATTATTAAAAATAGATAAATTATATATAAAAAAATTGATTTTACATAATTAATTGATATGATTTTTTTAATTTACACTAATAAAATGATGATAAATAAAGAACTAATCAGGTCAAATCTGGATTATTAGATTTATTTTGCTTGGTCTCATACTTATTTTGTTTTTTAAAATCAGGTGATTCTGATTAGTGATAAATAATCTAGAAGTATAAAGGTTAACTGGAAGATTATAATATATATCATATAATAAAATTGCTTATCTGAATTTTTGCTAATTACACATTTTATCAATATATCTGAAAGTGTTTCAAAGCCTAAAAATTTAACATATGGGAGCGTTTCCAGTAAAATCACATTACGGATCATATGATTTACTATGCCTCATGACTTGATTTTACTGGAAACGTTCCCATATAATATTTTTAAAAGTTGATATTTAATAGCCAATTACTATAAGTAAAAATTAAATATTGTTAAAATTTTATGATTGTTGTTAGATTATTAGATTTTTAGTTTAACTTATTTAAAGTTCACAATTTAAATATAATAATTTTTTGAATAGTTTCAATGATCTAAATTACAAATTGGATAAAAAATCTAATATATACAATATTAAAGTATTGGCATAGCAAATTTCAAGTGAAAATCCACCATTTGTTAAATGTGATAATTATGATAAAAGATTTATAAGATTGGAGTTAATAAACAGAAAAGAGAAAACCTATTGATATGACTCCTTATGAATATAATGAGTTGTATTAAGGTAAATAATATATATTGATAGCATTAGCATTTATTAATAAATTTGATATTATATACTAATTTAATTATTACTAAATTTGATATATTAGTATATTAGAAATATTATTCAAATGAATGTTCAAATATGAAAGTAGTTACTTTAAGACTTAACTTAATATATTTTAATTTTTTTATTATTCAATCATCATGATGGTATCAGAATAGTGGCAATAACTTTTAATGCATTATAATTATCCACTCAAACCCTTAACCTAAGTTCTCTATTTTATAGATAAACCTCATAAATTTGACTGGCTCTTAGATTTTGTCATATATGTTACTATATATGGGGCATGCTGCAACAAAACCAGACAAAGTGAACATTAATATTACCAAGAATTTCAGGAACCCAAATTTAGTAGTTTTAACATGATTACATTTGTAATCAGAAAGAATGTAATTTCTATATCATTTTATTTATTATTATTTTTAAGATAAATAATCTTTACTTACTATAAAAGACATATTTAAAAATTCCTTAGCCGGCTAACATCACTATTTGACACTATGAAGAAATATCTGTTAGAATTTTTACATTAAAAAAAATCAATCAAATTTAAAAAAAAAATGAGAATTAGAAACTTTATTGTTATGACACACATGACTCGTGATATATAGTGTGTGTAACCCTTAATGAATTTCTGATAATCATTTTTCTCAAAACTTCCGCAAAGATGGCAAATGAATTGGTCAGGAATTGGAAAACAAAGGAACTTCTAGCATTTTTGCGAGAGCAAAAGGACTTGCAACTTGATTTTGAAGATTTAAGGCTTATTTACGAGGCAAAACTTACAGGGCATACCTTTCTTCTTTTGACAAAAGATGAACTTAAAGATTGCAATTTGAAGATGGGATCAGCTTTAGCAATCTTAAACTTAATTAAGAACATTAAGGAGAATAACTTTACAATTTCTGGTATATTATAAAATCTAAGACAGAGTCTGTATCGTTATTAAATAGCTTATTCAGTCCTTTTCTTTACAGACATGCCAAGTGACATTCCTTCATTTGAAAATATCAAGACGTGGAAACATCCCCAGGCTAAGTATTTTGAGATTTATCCCTATGAGATCTGGTCATTAAGCCATTTTGTTAACTGGGCAATTGACAGTGGTTTTACAGATAAAGATAAATCTCATCAAACATTTATAAGGCTTTACAAACAATAAATATTGATCAACAAGCTTCTTTGGAACTTCGCAACTTTACACAAAAGCTTTTAAATAATAAGTGAAAGAAGATAAGTTTATTTTACATTTTACTAGATAAACTTTGAAAATTTTAAACATTTAATGAAGCATGTAGATGGAGCTTTTTTGCCAGGCTCTTGCAACTCTTTCGGGTACGTCCTGATTAAGAGGGTACGTCCACTGCAAGTAGCTGAATTGGGTGCACATTTCCTGGGTACATCCTGGGAGATGCTTGGGTACGTCCTCCGCACCCAGCCGTCTGTGCTTCTTATTTTATTTGTTTACCATACTTTTGTTCTTTTATCGAAAAGTTCGATATTGCAGCAGTATGTGAACTATGGGATAATTCTCCAACGTGGATAAAGCAGTAAATGTGATCAAAGCACATATAAAATTAGACAATGTCACGAATCAGCGTGTGCAATAACTGATCTTGCCAGAAACTATGATAGGAAAAAGGCGAGATAAAATATATTTGGACAATGATCATGACGAAATATTAAAGAAGGTGGGATAATAATGCAACTGTAAATTATTCTCAGGTTAAAACTTATACCTATTTGGGTTCTTGCAGGCTAAAATTACAAATAAAATTAATGTTCCAATTCTCAATGTCGAGTCCTTAGAAGGAACTTCCACTACTTTTAAGGTTGTTGCGAAAAATGAAACGGAGGCAAATAAAAAAGTATGACCTTAAATTGTTATGGCCTACTGTTGTTAAATTACTGATTTTTGTTCTCAAACCTTCATAGACAATAATCCCACACTGCAATCCTAGTTTCATAGATTTCCGTTCTGAGGTGGGGATGTTGTTTGTTGACAAAACCATATATATTAAGAAGCTAGAAGAGGAAGGTTTGAGGTTCAGAGTTCTTTTCCTTAGACCACGTAGATTTGGAAAATCGGCATTCCTTGATATGCTCTGCCAATATTATGACATTAAAAATGCAGACAAATTTTCTCGGCTTTTTGGACCACTTTATATTGGACAACATCCTACGAATTCACAAAACAAATGTTTAGTTCTTAAATTTGATCTCTCATCCATTAATGTTCATTTTTATAAAATGATGGAGGAAAGTTTCAATGGGAATGTTAATCATGTATTGCGAGATTTTGTTGAGAAATACGACGAAGAGCTGGAATATCCAGACATTGACAAATTAATCGTCAAGCAAGCCTCTATATCTCTTCAAAATGTCATGGTAAGTTGTATTATTTATATTTCCATATTTTCTATATTTGTCTTGTATGCGTGCTATTTAACATATATTAACGATCATAAAGTCTACCGTAAGCAATCAGTTTATTGGAGTTGATGAATATGACACTCCGGGTAACAACTGCGCGTTCAAACATGAATTTCATATTCTGAATGATACAGAGCGTAATGATGTTGATGTTGTTGAGCAATTTTCATATACAAATTTTTTTGCAGTAATCAAAAGAGGATGCTGTGGCCCTATTGATAAATTATATGTCACAGGAGTTGCCCCTGCATTCCGTGCAGGGCTTAGTCCGCTTCTTATATTGGATGATATCTCAGAAAGACCACAATTCTTTGGAATTTGCGGTTTTACGGAAGAAGAAGTACAGTCAATTGCTAAATGTTATTTTGATAATAATATGCAGATAGTAAATGATGCAATGGATCAAATGAGACATCTGTATTTTGGATATAACTTTGTTAACACAGGATCCAATACTCAAACCCCCTTTCTATATAATATTCATCTAATTTTTCATTATTTGAGAGAAAGACAAAGTCGCGGCCTTGTTTTTAAACCTTCAGAGTCAGCTGCTGTAAATTCAACAAAGATACTCACATGCATCGCTGACCAGAGCCCAGTCTCTATTGACGATCTCTTCAAATTTCTCACAAATGGGATGGTTTTTACCAAACTTCAAAATAATTTTAATTATTCTGATTTCCTCAGGACTGGAGAACAAGATATAGAATATCATCAACGGCTCACATGGTCTTTTTTGTATTATTTTGGGATATTGACGCGTGACTATGCTGGAAAATTGATAATCCCAAATCAAGTAACAAGGACTGAAGTATGTGTTTTCTCGAATAAGGAAATCCTAAATAATATTAATTTCATTTAGGTTATAACCCGAATTGTGGACTATATAAGTTCCAACAGAAATCTTTTTCAACACAGACTTCCTGCATACAATCAACTTATACGTGGCTCCGTAAATCCACTGGTAGAACTCACAAAAAACTTCTTCAATAATAGACCTATGATATCATTAAGAACTGCCAACGAAGCCGTGATGCAAGTAACTTTTGAAATTCTCCTTCCAATGTCGTCTTATAGTTGATGGAATGAAGAAAAGTGGTGACGGACGCTTTGGTTTTGTGGACCTTTTTGTTTTTGAAAGTGGGGATGGCCCATTGATATCAAATGTTGTATTAGAACTCAAATATATTACAATTACTGGCCTGTTAAGTGGAGCACAGGGATTCTGGATAAAGAACCCAGACACAAAAATTATGAACCTGTTGGATAAATATCTTGAGAATGAGAATGAAGAGCAGTTGTTGCAACGTAAATATATGTATTAGTCAAAAGAGGAAAAAAAATTTGTGATGCAGCAGTTGTATGACATTTTGAATGACGGGTATCAACAGTTGGACAGATATATCAAAACGATTACAAAAGGGATGGTGAAAAGTTTTACCGATTCAGGTATTCTAGATTCGAGAATCATAGTTGAAAAAGGATCCTCTAAATTAAGAGGTTACCTTATTATGTCTATAGGCACCTGTCGTATGCTAGTACGATCATATGAGCCAGTAATAACAGAGTTCAAATATTATATGGGAACGTTTCCAGTAAAATCAAGTCATGAGGCATAGTAAATCATATGATCTGTAATGTGATTTTACTGGAAACGCTTCCATATGTTACAGGGTTAAAGCCATTACACAATAAAAAAGAATTTTGTTGTGACAAATTTATGAAACATATATTTTTTTTTTTCGCTTTGGTAAAATTTGAACAAGTCAATCAAGTGGGTTTTGGTAGGTATTAGGAGCGAAAGTTTAAGTTTTCCGTGATCTATATACTGATACTGTATATCACTAGTCTAATGATGACAAATCGGCATTTAATCAGATATCAATAGCCTTTCTTATTGGATACTGGTAGGGTGCTGATTAGAGCATATTGAATCATGTTTATGAATGCCGATTGTGGTCAATTAATGGCGGCAATCGGTATACAACCAAACCCAATCAGAATGCTAAAAATCGGGAATATATCGGATATCAATAGAAAGGACTATTGGAACTAATTCATAGTGGCGGATTAAAAAATAAAGTTAAATCAGAAATCTCCCAATTGGTTTTAATCTTTAATTTAAACTTCATCCGAAATATCAGATTAATCTTATAGTGTTGTATCAGTAACCTTACTATTTAAAGTCTTTAAGCAAATTTTACATAAATCGGGCTCCCGAATTAGGTTGATTTGTATATATTTCACATATTTAATTAAAATGTAATATTAATCAAATTAATAAAAAATAAATTTTCAATTATTAGTTGCGAAATGATTACTAAATGTTATTCACTATTCTGTAATAAAATGTTAATGTGTGGTGTATTACTAAAATCAGCTATATTTTTAATAATATTTTTTCCCAATATTTAACTGTTTGCTAATTGATTCTGTAGTAGATTAATTTTCTAGGCTTTATTCTCAAATTGCGACCTGATAATCTCGGTGGTCTTGGTTGTGAATTTGGATTGGGTGTTTTCAATTGTTAATGAGACGTATGAGGTGATCGCTTGCTACAAGCCCTTTCGATAGTTACCTTCAAAGAACCTTTATAGCCATCAATGGTTCATTTTGGAATCTGGAATGGTGCTATGAACTTTTTGTTATAAGTATTAATTTCATCATAAACATGGATTCGTTTTTTCGAAACTTTAGATGATTCAGAAAATACATGATCAACATAATTGCGAAAAAATGATCGTAACTACGAACAAAAATTAGGAAAAAATTAGTTTGTGTAATAATAATTAAAAGTTCAATCAAATGATATTTATTGATGTTACTGTTGCCGAACGCCATTTTAGATCCTTTACAACAATCTTCCTTTTACTAGAAAGATCATTCTGATCAGTTTCTGATACTTCGGATGAGTGGTATTAGGAATTATTCTTGATTGATAGAAGTTCATTATCCTTGAACATTTGAATTAATGGATCTTTGATGGCTTTCAAGCGCTCGATTGTATTAGCCTGATTTTTTCGTTTCTGTAATTATTGAATATAATAAATTAGTAAAGAATAAAAATAAACGAATAAAATTTGCTCATTGCTTACATTGTTCCTTCGGCTAATTAAATGTTTCCGTCTGGCCTGTTTGTCTTAAAAGGCTAATGATTGTTGTTTTTTCAAATACTCTTCACGTTGGTGCTTGTTTCGAATGTGAATTATATTATATACAAAGATATCTGCGACAGGAAACATATCTGAATCCAAAGCTTCTATAACAGTTATGACTATTATATCATTTATGAGATGATGTTGAGCATTAAACGTTTCATCCAATTTTAATTGACTTTCAGAAGGTAATCTTTCGATTATCCAGAAAACTTGATGCTAAACATAAAAGTTATAACATTAGTATATACAGTATATATATAATAAATAAAAAATTACTTACCCTCAAGGCTTCTCAGAGATCGTCAGATAAGTCCATCGAATATAAATACTGAAGCATTATAACACTTTCATCATGATCAGGATTAGAAGAGTTTGAATCAGGTCTTGAAGATTTTCTTTTAATTCTTTTTTTGGAAACTGATTGTGGACAGTTTTGTCTTCTGTAAAGGCTACTGCTTGTATTCAAATCAAACGATTCTAGAATCTTCAATATCAGAATAATCGTTTGAATGTCATTCTAACGGAATTTGTAAGTCATTATCATCTTAATTTACATTTATGTTTGGAAGAAAAATATCTATTTCTGGTTTCTTCATTTTACTTTTAACTAATTCCTTGAGCAGATCACGAATTTTGCCTTCTTGTAAAAGCGAAGCAATCAGATCTGAAAATTATAAATGGATATACATATAGATGGTAATATAAACAATATATAGATAATTGAAGATAATAAAATTAAAGCTTGCCTTCTTCCTTTTCCTCCGCTTTATTATTATTATTTTTGTGATTCTGTGGTCTCTCGTAAGATTCTCTATCAGATTCTGAAGAATCAGATTGACTGTATGATGGAGACCTATGCCGATAATTATGGAAAAGTTATATGCAATGAGCTAAGTAAGCAAATATTATTGTTATTATATTATATTACCTGTTATATTTGATATATTTTGTACTTCCCTTAAAGGTAATTCTTCTGTTTCTTGATCAACTTCTATCTATAACTCTTTTGCTTTTTGACTAAGAACTGTCTTTGCTTTATCTTGAATGAGAAAACAATTTACTTTTAGTAGAGCGATGAGTTATGAGTAATAAAGGACAGTATGAGTCGCTAAAGAAATTATTTGAGTGTATAGGAAAAGAGAAAAGAAAGTTTCTTGTTGAGTTATTTCAAAAGTTTGTTTATATCTATTAAATTGATAAGCTTTAGTATACATAGAACATAATAAGAAGTTAAATATCAGCAGAATAAAGTTAAAGCTTTTTTACTTACAATTGATTTCTTATAGATAAGATTATATATATATTATATATGAGTTTAGCACCTGTTTTATTAGTTTCTTTTTGATCTCTTTATATTTTTTAAAAATGTTTAACTGAGCAATAAAAAAAGAATCAAATAAAGAAACATCAATAGCATTAGCAGCATCAGTAACAAAATCTACAAAACTTCAACCAAAAGTGCAATGTAATTGTATAAAATGCAATGGTAAACTGATCGAAACAAAAACAAGACAAAAACACAAATTAGAAGAGAAACAGCTTTGAGTTTCTATCTTTAAAATGAAGAAAGATAAAGAAAGAAAAGCTAATTCAATACCAGTATATACTTATAGTTCAAAGATTCGTTCTTTGGCTGAAGTTCAATCCATTGCTGTTGGTTCTTCTCAAAATCTTTATGAAGATAATGCGATGATTGATAGTGATCAAGAACAATCTGATGAAGAATTTTTTATTACGAAGTAAGTTTCTGCTAAAAAAAGATGACAAAGGTATGATCAGTTTCATAATGTTGATAATACCATTATCATTTCAGATGAAGAACCTATGCAACAAGTTGGCTCATCTGATGAATTTGGTGATGAAGAAGATTCTTGGTCAGTTGATGATGAACTAGCATTAGATAATGATGAACTACTCTCTAACGATGATGAGAATCAGATTGAATTATTTGTGACTTCTGATGCTAATATTAATTATGATTCTAATCAGAAGGATCTTATTATGAATATGAATGTAAGCAATTCATGGATCCTTATCTGAATATTTAAATATCAAGAAAGGTTTAAACTTCCTGATATTGTGATCAACTCGTTAATTGGTTTATTTAGCCTCATTTTAAAAGATGTTGATTCACATCAATTTGAAGAATTCCCTTCAACTGCCTATATATCTTGGAAATTACTAGGTAACAGGAAAAAATCAAAAACTTTTGCGACTTGTCCTGATTGTAACAAATTATATGATATTACAATAATAATTCTAGTAAATTCAGATGATAATGTAAATTCAGGATTTAAATGTACCTATATAGAAACCCCAAATCATCCGATAAAAAATCAACGTAAATCTTATGGATTAGAATTGCTGATGAGGGTTCTAATGAATAATAGATATGTCTAGTGACCAAAGATGATATATCTATTACCATCTTTAAAGAATCAAATATTATCGATGTATCAAAGATCAGGGTTTGAATCACTTTTGAATAAATGGGTCAACTGGGATACTGAATCTGGTTTTATGACCGATATCTACGATGGTAAAATCTGAAAGACTTTTCTATCACATCTTGGTTATTCAGATAATTTGGAACAATCTCAATTTTTTACATCTGAAATTGCGATTTGCATTTAGGCATTATGATAAACTTGGATTAGTTTTAACCCTTTGATTCAGCTTCTTATAGCAGTGGTGTGATATATAGCATAATTTATAATCTTTCATGAGATGTTCAATTTAAAAAGGAGAATATGTTGACTCTAGGCTTTTACCAGAACCAAATGAAGTAAAATTGCATAATATTAACTAATTTTTCGCACTAATAATAGATGAATTACTGGAATTTTAGAATAGAGTTTACTTACTGGTTACCAATAATTACCCATTAGTAGAAATATCAGAATAGCTGTAATTTGTTGTAGCAATGATATTCCAGCCTCATAAAAAGTTATGTGACCACGTATCAGCATTAGTCAGATATCATCAGTGTTACAAAAGAGCAAATAGTGAAAATGGTCAAAAGCTAAATTTTGAAGGATTTGATAATATGGCTGATTGGTTTAAAGCAAAAGACCTAATACCCTATAAGAAATCGAAATAAAGAAATGATACGTTTTTTATAAGGTTTGTATACGTAATTAATAATTCTATATCAAAATTCTGTATGTTTTATAATGATTTATTTTTTTATAATTTTTTAGAAAATTGATGTATACAGAATAATTAAGGAATTTGAAAT
>CAMKVN010000762.1:0-24137 GCA_946474995.1 Funneliformis geosporum
TCAGGGAAATCAGGGATTCTGTAGATCATTTGGCACAGTACTTATTACGTCGTCATTCCATAGGTCATCAATGATCGACGCAGTAAGGTTGATTTCAGACGTTGACATCGTGATTGATTATATTAAAATGCATATTACAATTATAATCTTTGTAACATTGATAATAGAATTTGTTGATTTTGTTTAGAGATTTGTAAGAAGACTGATGGTTATAGAGGAAGTCAGTAGATCTTTGATTAGTGAAAGTGTGTTTAGGAAGAGTATTTTTGGCTGCTTGAATAATCATACGACTGAAGGAATCCCAAATAGAGTTGAGATCATTAGAAGAGAATGTCAAAGTTATGAAGTGAAAAAAATTGTTCAATTTGATTTCTTTTTTCGTTTGAAATACAGTTCCTAATGTTATGAGTTGCTATTTTAAAGTTGTTATTCTCTTCACTTAGCCTGTGAAAGAGAGATATATTTGATTGTTGTAAAGTATTCATTGGGAAGGATTAGAATGTGTTTGTAAAAATTGCATCATAGCGTCTTTCATAATTTTGAAATCATTTTTGGCATCACTGAAGTTATTTTGTAACATTAAAATTTGTCTTTCTTGTTGGTCGATCATTTGGTCACATAATGAGGAGGAAGGATGTGATAAAATAGGAGAACGATTTTAAACAGAAACAGATTCGTTTGGAGAGGAAATATCATTTTCATTGAAAACAAAATCGTTTGATAATGTATTATTTAATGGGGTTGGACTGCTGATGTGGAGTTGATTTTCAATGGTTTCGATCTGGTTTATAGTATGAAGTTGGATTTGTTTTAATTCGACGCACGCATTTTGTGTTTTGATTAATTCATCTTCCAATAATTAGAATTTATTTTCTAAAGAGGTCAATTGTGCCATTATTGATTTAATAGCAGAGGCAACAGTTGGAGAAGAGGTCTGATTTTGTTTAACTGTTTGGATCAATTGATTGTCATTTTTATTTTGAATAGAGTCAGAATAAGAGGGTCTTTTCGATTGTTGATTTGACTCGTAATTATGTGAAATATTAGATCTTGATGCAAAAGGTTTGGGTTTGTATTGAGCTGGTTTGAATCTATTATATAGAGGTTTAAACAAATTGGGACGAAGGCGATTATCACATGATTGGACCTCGTGATCTGAAGAACCACAGGAGATACAGTGTTGGATTCCAGGAGTGATCCAAAATAATATACAATTTTTGAATTTTTGTTGTAAGCTAAAAGCGTTATCATAATCATCGATATTATCAAAGTTAATGTATGCATATGGTTTAAGACGATACTGTCAGTCTCTTGGAATAAACATGACTTTGCTTTGATCTGGATCAAAAAATCAGAGAGATCTAATTGAGTGGTGTTAAAGAGGAGTTCAGTGAGTTTAAGTTCAAATTGTTGGCGAAGAGCAGTTTGAATTTTGTTGATGTCGGTAGGTTCAATTCTAACTGAAAATTCCATTAATAAGATAGACCAAGTGTTATCATAAAATTGTTGGATGGATTCAGATGACTCATATACAATGAAGATAATTTGTCAAGGGCCTCTGGTGATCATTGAAAATCTGCAGATCCTTTCATATTTTTCAAAAACGTTTCATATAATGTCTGATTTTACAAATAAAGGAATATCATTGACTTTTATACATCTGCCTTTTTCATCATCTTTGCGTTGTTGTTTGGCATTAGGGTCAATTACTAAAAAAATTGGGTTGTGTTGAGTTTCTTTAACTTTATCGGTTGCTTGTATTAGGGAGTCTAATGTATGAAAATAAATATAGAATTTCCTTTGTCTAGTATTATAGTACAGCCCCCTGTATCCTTCAAAGTGGCTGAAAAGTTTGTTGATCGTATAACGTTTTTCTGTAATTGAGAAACCAGTGACATCCTTTGTATCTGTTGACGCGTAAAAACGCGTTGGTGATATGATGATGGTAAAAGATTCGTTGTTGACATCATCATTTTTTTGGGCAATGTATTGTTCGTAAAGTTCAAAGTCTTCGTTCCAGGTTACTTTCTTTTTTCCCTTGGTATTAGAAGTTTGTGTATCTATATTATTTGAGATAGGAGAAGAGGTAAAGTTTGAGGAGGTAGCGTGCATAGAATCGTTGGTATTTTGGTCAATTTAAACAAGAGGTTGCGGTTTGTCTATTTCCATAATGGAGTCTTCTTTATTTTCGTTTGAGACTTGTGAGGTAATAACGGTTGTATCTGAGTCGATAGTTTGATTGTTGAAAAGGGTAAGAATAATATTTTCAATAATGTTTTCTAAATTATTTGGAGAAAGAGAAGAAAATTTTTTTCGTTTGTTTGGGGTTTAAATATCAAAGTTGTTAGGGTTTTTTGTTAAAGAGGTAGCAAGTGTTTGAAGTAAAGTATTTTGAACGTTTGAAGTAAAAAATTCAGTAAAAGTATTTTTGTTTTGTGTATTTTTGTTTGAATTTTTTGTTTGTCTAGCAGTGGTCATATTAAAGCAAGAAAGAGTTTTTTGTCAAAATCGGATCAGTAGATCAGCGAGAAATCAATATACAAGATTGTTTTGCAATATAGAAAAAAGCATTTTTAATATATCGCATAACAATATTGTAGATCGATTTTTCGCTGATCTACTGATCCGATTTTGACGAATTTTAGCTTGTTAGAATCACCGCACTGAGGAGAATCGGAATCCAGTATCGGTTTTTTAGTAGCCGGCTTGCTGAAAAAATTTTCTACACTTAAATTTCATTAAGTAAAAAAATTTGATATAGATCGCTAAATTGCGCAAAATTGGTCTTAATAATCACACTTCAAATTTTTACTGGATATTATCTAGGTTTTGAGCATTAAATTAAATACAAAATCATGTTTCTAGCATTCGTGGTTGATGAGTTATAAGCTTTTAAAGTCAAGCAACTCTACTTGCGTTTCTTTTGGAAGCTACTGTAGATCACCTGATCTAAAAATAGATCGCCTCAAATTTAAAGCTAGTTTTTTATTTATTTTGATTTTTTAATTTATTCAAAAAAAATTTTTGGCCACAGAACCCCATTTTCCTAGCAAACCTCCCATATGTTAATCAATTTCAGAATTTATACATATTGATTATACCAATTAGTTTATTTTCATATTTAAAAAAAAAAACTTTTTTTTAAGATTTCTGAGTTTAATAAATACTTTGGTTACTTTTTTGTTTAAGTAAAAATTGTTTAGCAGATTTAAAAAATAAATATAAATTTTGTAAGTATTTTTTGTAATTATATTAATTAGAAATATTTTTTTATTTATTTTTATTTATCTGTTTAGTGACTTCAAAGAGCAATTTAAACACTTTGGTAAAATGTAGTTAAAATTAGGTGCTAAGTAAAATTATACAAAAATTCAAATGTATATGTATATAAACTTTATTATAATAAGATTAATAATTATACAGTTATGAACATTTTTATAATTATATTATCTCTCAAAATTTTTTTATTTTTATTTTTATTTATTTGTACAAAGGGGATACAAAAATCATCGGATACCTTAAAATAGAAATGATCATCCAAAATAGTTCTTTTAATAAAACATTTTTTTTTATTAATTAAACCATCTTCAGTGTAATAAGTAAAGTTGTTTATTAATAAAATGTTCATAATTTTTAAATTTTCATATAAATATAATTGCTATTAAAATAAGAGAGACAGTCAGAGAAAAAAAAGGAAATCCAAAATTTTTGTTAATTTTAATTATTAAGCTAATTTTGTGCACTTGACCGAGATCAGCCAAATAGTCTAATAATATAAATTTTGATCAAAATTTAGATTTCCCCTTTTTTACTGACTGCCTCCTATATATATGATAAAATTTATCCAAATTTTGACGTTTTTTAATGCAAATTTTTAGTTATAATTAAACATTAAATATTTTGGTCTTAATTTACTTTGGTTCGTTAAGTTAAAAGTCATAATTTTCTAAATTTTCAGATTGATCACACTAATACACAAGGAGATCATCTTTCTTAAAATAAAAAAAAAATAATTTTTTTTGTTAATTATTTAATAAAAATTTATAAAATTTTTATCTTTTATTTTAAGAAAGACAATCTTCTTATGGTATTAATGCAATCAATCTGAAAATTTAGAAAATTATGACTTTTAATATGATCTACAAGTTTACTTAACAAACCAAAGTAAATTAAGGCCAAAATATTTAATGTTTAATTATAGCTAAAAATTTGCATTAAAAACGCGAAAATTTCATCATATATATTTTATTAGTGATTATATTTATATGAAAATTTAAAATTATAAACATTTTATTATAATGAATAACTTTACTTATTACACTGAAAACGGTTTAATTAATAAAAAAAATGTTTTATTAGAAAAAACATTTTAGATGATTATTTCTATTTTAAGATGCCTGGTGATTTTTGTACTCCCTCTGTACAGTTAGTTACTTCAAAGAGAAATTTAAGCATTTTAATCAAATGAAATTGACTATGGTCATATAAGTAATGTTGTTTAGCAGATTTGAAAGTATATGTATATAAATTTATTATGATTGTATTAATGATGTTAATGTTATGAATGTTTTTTTGTAATTGTATTATCACACAAAATTTTTTACCTTTTTAAGTTTATTCATAATCAAATTTTTTTTAAAATAGTGATTAGAAATTAATAAACTACAATTTATAATATTTTATTTAAATTGGAATGATATTGATCAATTAATTGATTTTACATGTCTAAAAATTCATTAATAGTATATACAGTATCTTTTAAAGATAACTTAACGAGAGCAATGAATTTTAAATTAACAAATTTTTCTTTTTTGAAAAAAAGATATAAAGAAATTGAAATATTAATTGAAATTAAAAACAAACAAGACATTATATGTTATAAATTCGTTATTAATAAACTTAAATGTTGGGAGAAAAAGAGGAATTGTGAATCAGACTTCACGAGATAGCGAACCTTGAAAGTGCTACGCGTGATAAGTTTGTTAACCGGAAATTTTGAATAATCCAAAGGCATACTTCCAATATGAGATTATTGGCCAAATGCTTGCTGGAAAAACAAGGGGGGTTTTGATGGTTTTTGATTGATAATATTTAAATATTATAGATTATAAGGGGATGTTAATTTTTTGAGACACCTAGATTTTTACAACCGTTATGTCAAGTGGTAGAGATGCTTATTTTCTGGAAGCATTTTATTTTAAAAATTTTCCGTTGGGATGTTTTGTTTCATTCGATTTTTATTTTCATTTACATTGGACAAATTAAACCAGCATAATAGAAGTTTTTCATCACGCATAGAAATAATACTTCGTCTATTGTTGTTCTTTGATGGGTTTAAAATTTTATAATGCTTTGGACCAGTGATGGCAAATTATAAGGTCTTTTGACTTGAAATTGATAATAATAATAAGGTCATTTGAGGTCATTTGAGGTCATTTCAAGGTCATTTCAAGGTCTTTTGCCAACCCTGCTTTGGACAATTATATTAAGATTAAAAAAATTAAAAAAGTTTTTTTTTTTAACAAAAAAAAAATAAAATAAAATACTTTATTGCTATTTTTGTCATTTTTCTCAAGAAATATTGCGCCAAGATTAAAAATTTATTACTGATTAACTTTTCTAAGATGTGAGGTATGATGATCGGAAAATTCCATCAATTTGCATATAAATTAGTCTCCTGCAAAATATTGTTTGCTTTACATCTGACTGGTAAAACTTGTAATTGCGAATATTTAATTGGTGAAATTCTTAAATTGTTTATATGACAAATTACCTGTCATATTGAGCTTCCGAAATAAAAGTTTTCCTTTTTTTTTTTCCTTCAAAAAAAAAAAAATAAAAATAAAAAAAAGCGAAACGTTAATAAATTTGAGTTCCTCAATAGTTGTTATTACGCCAGATTATTTATTTACTTGTTCTCGGTTTTTTTTTTTTTAAAACATTTTTTTTTACCTTGGAGGTTTCATTTCACCTCCAATTTTAGCAACGATCCTGATGCAAATAATCGTGAAAATTCCTAATTTTATTCCTTTTATTCACTGATGCAGTTCATAAACCAATAAATTTTTCTAATATTTGTGTCTAAATCTACTCTGCATTGTTACACATCGAGAGAAGTTTCTAAATATGCAAAGTCGGTTCACACATTAATTATTTATTATTAAAAAAAAAAAAAAAAAAAAGATTGTTGTTAAAAGAAAAGGAATTTTAATTAAAGCTGTGAGATAAACATTGTCCAACATTATGACGAAATGAATCAAACAGCGAGAACGATATTTTCTATAAATAATGCCGTTCTTCACAAATATGTGAATTACCCTTCTTAAGAACATAATTTTCTATTATTAATTATCATTATTATTTTTTTTTTTTAATAATAAAAATAAAAATACACACTCTTTTCACTATACGCCAACAAAATGAAATTTACTTTAATTTTAATTGCCTTATTGATTTCCACAGCTTTGGCTTTGCCAATTCAAACCTCCGAGGAAGATATTAAATGTAAGTATTTTCAGAATAAGAGAATCGTTTGTAACCTTTAAACTTTTCAATTTTTTTTAAATCCTTTTTCTTTTTCTTTTTAGTCAAACGTGATGTATCTGAATCGACGGAATTCACAGAGAAATACCTTGAAAAATTCGCCGATGATATTGGAAGTAATCCTGGCCCTGGAAGAAAAATGAGAAAGCGCGACCAACCAACCCAAGCTCAAATTGATAAATATAATGAATTCGCCGATGTGGGAAAGCGTGATGTCGGTGAAAGTTATAACCAAATAACACAAGCTCAACCTGATGAGTACAATGGCCCAGGAAAACGTGATGCCGGTGAAAGTTATAACCAAATAACACAAGCTCAACCTGATGAATACAATGGCCCAGGAAAGCGTGATATTGGAGACAGGAAAGCGTGATGTCAGCTCAGCCAACAAAAGAAAAATTCTTAAAATTGTCCGAGTCAGTTTCCTGATATATTCGGAAAAAAGGACATCCGCAATTGTAATCTTCCTCGTTATGAAAAAAAAAAAAATATTTAGCTAACATCATTTGTTAGAAACTCCTTTCCCATCAAACAATTCAACTCATTTTATTTATACATACAACTCATTGCGTCTTATAAATAAATTAAATAAATTAAATAATTTACAAATTAAATTTTAGAATTATTCTATTAATTTCGTACATATGTAATTAACGTTCCTTTTGTTTATTAATTTAATAAATATTTATAGAAATAAAAATAAAATGGTGAATTTACTTTTTTATAATTAATAATTGGGGTTTAAATTAGAAAAGGTGATATAAAGAAAAATCAGGCCATCATTTGCTTTTTAAAGTTCATTTACACAGTGTGCAATTGAACCTAATTAATGTTTACCCGCAATAATTTGACAAATTGCGGCTTATGAAGATCTAAGCCATACGATCAATACGATTCTAACCTTGTCGCTAATATTTTTATTTTTTTCAAAAAAAAAAAAAAAAAAAAAAAAAACGGAGCAAACTTTTTTTATATTATCCGCTCCGGAAAGATCAATATATGTGGCACATAAAATTAAAGTTGGTTTTATTTTTTTATTATTATTAAAGGATTTAAATAAATTATTTATTAATTAAAAGACCCAAATGAAAACTATAATTAAAATAAGAATAATAATTTTTAATAAATTTTTAATAAATCTATGATATAAAGTTATGGAAAAGCTGCAATGGGTTAAGGGTTGCAGGGTTGCAACCTTTTGAATTTTTCAAAAATCATTGCAGCAAGCGGAACCTTTTTTTATAATTAATTTAAATTTATTCATCATCGTCGTCGTTTAGGTTGCTTCGGTTTATTTGGTTGTTTTGGTTGTGTTTCATTAGGTTCTTTATTGTTATTTTTTGGATTGACAATGGAACCAATCCAACGATCTAAATCATTTTCGAATCTTTCAGGAACTTCCCACATAGGAACATGCCCAATACCTGGATATACCTGCACAACATCATTAGGTCGTAATTCAGCAACGCTTTTGCTATGTTCAGGATTAACAATTTGATCGTCATCACCATATATGCTTAATGTTGGAATCGTAAGATTGGTAAATGTTCCTGTAAAATCATAATCAAGCTCTAAAAGGAACGAATGAGGAATAAATATGAAATTAGTCTATTTTTTTTTAAAAAAAAATATAATAGTAATAATAATAATAATAATAATAATAGTTAAGTACTTACGTCCATAAGCGAGACGAGACTCTGTAGGAGCATATGCACCAATTCCTATAAAGAAACTAAGGGTTGATGGAGGGAATGGATTATTTGTGGAAGTAAATCTATTAAATAAATTTTTAAGTGAATCCAAGATAAGCATATATGTTTCGCTAGTAACAACACCACCAATAGTGACCCTGCTATATTCAGTAAAAATATTATCCTCTTTAAAACTTTGGAAATTGTTCCCGACATTAACGTATCCACTAATTTTATCTCCTGTGAAATTTCTAAAATATGATAAGGTAGCAATAGATCCGGTACCCCAAGTAACTAAAAAAATTTGATTGTTTTGCGTATTTCCCTTTTTTGTTAAAACATCATCAACTATTAATTTGACATCATTAGCATACAAATCTAGATTATTATATTTATCTACATCGGTGTCTTTGCTACTGTCTCCCATGCCACGTAAATCCCATCTTACTAAATGATAATTATTCAGTCGATTCGATGTAAATGTTGTGTCCCACGCTAATCTACTTGTAAAATATCCATGTGTAAAAATTATCGTTGGATTAGAAACATCTCCTCTTTCTTCAACAAAAAGTGTCATATCATCGGTGGTTCTTAATTGATAAGTTTTTGGTACTTCGTCCGCCTGTTCTGGATTTTTTCCTTGTTTTCCTTGAAATTGCCCTGAAACTACCGACATTAACAAAAGTGTCGAAATGCATAGTAGCCAAATAACTTTCATTATAACCATGATTTGAAGTTAATATTTCTTCTATCAATGTTATAACTCGGCCTTGAAAAAAAAAATATACACGGAATGTATTTGAAGAAAATATTTTGCTTAAAAAGTAATTTTTTGTGATTTATTGAACCATTTTGCTATTTATAAAGCAATTTTAATAATCACACGTTTCACATAAAATTGTGATGCGTGTTTATTATTAAAATAAGGGGCATTAGACTAGTTTATAAATAGTGCCTCAGCTCATCGGGAGAGAAACAATAAAATTTGTCCTTGATTTTAATCACCTATTTACATATAGCGACATTAAACCTTGTATAAATAAATAAATGAAAAAAAAATTATAATTTTAGAAGTTATGCTTAAATGTCACAACCTATACTAATATTGTCTGGTTTAGATTTTCATTGAAAAAAACCTTTCTCATACGATAATCTCAATGATGTAACGTTTACTACCGTACATGCCTTGTTTCATTTATTCCTGCATCAATGATAATCTTTCTTTATTTTCTCGGCATTTATTTTTTCCATTGTTCTCCATTACCTAAAAGTATTAAATTATTGTTCACAATGATAAAAAGAACCTCAATATTAAATAAATGGTTTATAAGGATTTATTTTACGAAAATGTATAATTTGTACCAATTTGGTTTAGTTCATTGTCAAAAAGTTCGTTGTTTATCAAATAAATAAATTTAATTCCAATTAAAGTAAACCTAAAAAAAACTTTCCGATAGTATTTAATTTTTTAAAGTTAGACCGATATAATAGTATGAAGGATTTATTCACATTCAAGGCAAAAATAAAAAATATTTAAATGTGGATAACCCGTGCCATTATTTTTTATGGATCGACCCGGTCCAAAAAGGATCTAGTATTTACCATACAAAAGTTCATCTATTTCAAATCAGATCGATCGTATCCCTCACTTTTTTTCCTTGATGATTTCATTTCTTTTTGTGTTGTTCCCTGTTCAAATGACAGGAATGTGTATCAAATATGATCGACTAATTTCTTACTAAATTTAGTTAGCAGATCAGTCATGCTTAAATTGGTCAAATTTTTACCTGTCGTATTCTTTGGTGACATGGAAGAGGTTGCCGGGCAACAATTGAAGCACATCTTAAACACTTTAATATGATTTTGATTTAACAAACCTTGCACTTACACCACTTTAAGTATTTTGATTTCATAAGATGCAATTTCTCGAAAAACTTTGGCCGAATTATGATGATATGATTCGCAAGATTTCATTTTCGGAAGAAAAATTGAGCTTATACACAGATAGACTACTTTTATGGAAGTAATGAATCTGTTTTTCAGTTTTTGACAGAAGGAATTCCAGATAATGCACAGTTATCCTAATAATTTTTCAAAAAAAAAGAAAATTATAATTAAAATACAAATTGCATACATGTCATTCTTTTGGAAGCGATGTCTTACGTATGACAAGATTATTTTATTAATCAGTTGTAATAAACCACCGCCAAAACACTGCCACCACTAAAAACTAAAATCAAAAATAGGATAATTTACGAATTAGCCTTGTGATATTATCTATATTTTTCAAGTTACAAAAATTATTATGTATTTAAACCACTAGATTTGATGATTTCGATTAAATTAAGTTTTCTGTTAAAAATAATTCATTTGAATTTAAAAAAGCAATAATAATTCATGTGAACCTAAAATATTTAGTAATAAGAATAAAAAAGCAAATGTTTATTTTATGTCTGAATGATAAGTTATTTTAATTGAATTATTTTGTTGAAATTAAAACAACCTTTAATAATTATCGGAATTTAAAAAAATTTTTTTTCTGATTGATTAAAAAAAAATAAAAAGAATTTATTAAATCGTATTTTGTGACACATTGAAATTCACAGTAATTTCTGTTGTGTAACAATGTTTACTACATAAATAAAAAGCTGTGCTTTTATTGCATTGCATTGAAAAAAAAAGGGGATAACTAATTTCAAATTAAATATTTATTTAAAATTACGAATTAAACGAATTATTGAGGATATTATATGCCCTCATATGGGAGGTTTGCTATTAAAATTCATGTTCGGATCATATGATTTACTATGTCTAGGTAACCTGATTTTAATAGCAAACGAAACATATTATCGAGAATTCGGCTCAGAAAAAAATCTGTTACTCGTTTAAAATTTTTTTTATCCAAAATTTGCTGTTATGATAATCATCAAAGAATCAATTTGAAAAAAAAGGAGATATTTATTTACTTCTAAAGTTTATCATTTGTAACCAACCCAAAATATATTATTCATTTACCACAAAATATAAAGAGTGACAATGTTTTCGTAAATTCAAAACGAATAAAATTAAAAAAGATTTTTCTTTTGAAGGACTTTCAATTAATAATATTACATGTGGGATACAACACGATAGTTGTTCATACGCAAAGATTTATCAGTGACGTTTGACAACATTGGATACACAAGATTTTAATTTCTCCTTTTTTCCAACTGGAAGGAGGATCCAAAATAATCTTGTAAAAGTAATTTATCGGAAGCCGCGAATTTATTGTTGTTTTTGAAAATTTTTAAAATTTTCGAGTTGGGAAAAAAATTACTAAATTTAGTTGATCATAAATTATTATTGTTTGATTTCTTTATAACAAAATTTAAAAGTGTTCAGCGATGTGTAAAGGGAAAAGACTAATAACGTGCAGCAAATTTACTAATTTGGTTGATTACTTACTGCGCCACTAAAAATAGATTCACTTCAAAAATTCGTCGTCGAAAAAAATGATCTGGCCAAAATTATTTGCATAACAGGTATGAAAATAAGGTGAAAGAATTTAAATATATGAAAAACTTTATTCATAAAAGATTATAAAGGTAGTAGAGGAACAAGCAAAAACGACAATCTCTCACAAATTTCTAAAAAACGGGATAAAGTAATGTTATTCCAAGATTATGAGCTAAATGCAACGACGCGTATCTAAAGACAAGATCCCTTTAAATTATCTAAGGTTGTAAGTTCTTAGCAAGTTATGAATTATACTTAAAATAATCATCAAAAATATTCAAGCGATTACCATAATTTTATGGTTAAACAAAATAATAAAATTATATAGAAGAAAATGTAATTTAATCGTTTAGAAAATTTTAATTTCTATTTTCTCGAAAATTTTAGCAGTATTTGCATTACTTTTCACGCTTTATCAAATTTTCCATAAAATTTTCTTCCATGATCTCTAATAATCTGTATAATCTTCCATTAATATTACTAAGCAAAAAAAAGAACGATAAATGTGTTATTACAGATACAACGATAATATTATAAAAGTATCTACTTACCTGAGCATTCGATTGAAGTCGATAAATTTGATTCGAGTACATTTAACACTTCAACTTCGAATCCTACTTGTCCATTCCAAAAATTCTTTATGCTTTTTGCTTTTTTTAAAAAAATTATAAATGCAATCATAAATTAAGCTTACAATAAGTGGGATAAATGAAACTATAAATATTACAAGACTAGAAAAAACATCATCATAAATAATTTTTTATTTTTTATTTTTTTATTTTAAATTAAAATAATGCAGAAATCTTACCTTGGAATATATAATTCATCAACGTCCCTTTCTTTTTAAATAAATAAAAGCATCCAAGATAATATAAAAATATAATAGCAACTTGAAAGATTGCACTATTTTTTTTTGCGGAAATAATAATTATAAAATTAATATTTAAATAAGATAAGAGCGATAAGAGCATTAATTGTTTAAATTAAAAGGTTATGTTATGTTCAAGATTACTCTTTAGCATTTTTCTTTTGAAAATTCCAATCAATATAAGAGATGATCCACTAGTTGGGCTAATTTCAAGTTCATAATATATATTTGGGGGATATTTTTTTGAGCATTCATAAAAAAAAATTTCTTTAATGAAATTCAATGTTTTTATGTTAAATTAGCAGTGTTAATTTAATTTTAAAGTGTAATAATGCTAAATTAGCTAAATTAGCTAAATTAAGATTAAAATAATAATAAATTATTGTTTAATTAAAATTAATTTTATAATAAGAATTTTGTATTATTTTTGATGATATTGTAGAGAATTCTCAAATCATCCTAAAGTATTAAAGCAAATGTTATAGTAGAGCACGTAAAATATTTTAAAAGTAAAAATAGTACCGCGATTACAAACAATTATGCACTGTTACTGTATTTAGGAAATGATTTATTCTTTAATAATTAATAGTTTATAGATTTAAAAAAAAACATTTATTTACTTTAAAGTTCTACGTTGTCATTTATTTAATTTGGTATTTTGATTTTTATCTTGTAAAATTATTGGTTTTTTTTTTTTTTTTTTTTGAAAAATAAATTAACCAATAAAACTTGGTATATGATGTAATTAGTTTCAAAGTGTAACGAAGAACTTTATGAGTCCGGATTTTATAACGGGTTTTCCGTTTCCTAGGGATCTACAATTTTTAGAGATTTTAATTTTTTTAAAGATTTTTATTAATTAATTTATTTTTATTAAATTTAAAATATTAATACCCGCTGCGATTTAATATCCGAATTTTTATTATTATTAACGGAAGATGTCTCGTGACAGCGCTTCTACGACGACTGAACCGAATCGCTGTCAAATAAGTGATCATTTATCTGTATTGCTCCTATAATTCGATTCTCTAACGGCGCATTCAAATGTTAACGGACTCGGTTTTTTAGGTGACCTTTCGCAATCGCAACGATCGTTACGATTTATGAACACGACAGTCAAAAAGTGTTTTTGTAATCCGAAATTTTGCTCTTTGCGGGATTGAGAATTCAATACAACCAACGATATGGTTTATGCGGACCTTTGATTATATACATTATAAACTTCGAAAAGCTGTTGGACAAACAAACTGATGACAAACAGAATCAAAAGTTAATATATAGAAATTAAAAACATTCAATATATTAAAATGACATTGTTTCCCACAAATTGGTTATATACACAAACGTTCTTGAATGTATGAGGCAGTTTCAGTTTGAAGATCAATTGTTCAAAAATGAAATTGAAAAAATTTCCTTTTTTATTTAACCAATAATAATGCGTGTAAAATTTTAATTTTTTTTTTTTTTTAAAAAAAAATCATCGATTCTAATCAGTTCAAAAATTTAAAGTCGACTGATATATCCCTTAAAATATCTGAAATCTTTAAAATTTAATATCTTGCATATTGCCAATATGTTTGTAATGCCATAAACTAAAATAAACATGTAATACATCATTTTTGAAAAATCTCTAAAGGAAAAAAAAATTTTTTTCTCTAGATTGTGCACAAAGTATAACTTTGTTATTGTTTGAAATGGAAATTTATTTTTTCTAAAAATATTTCTAATACATGAAAGAGGCAATTATTTGGACGGTTTTGCCGATTTGGAATAAATAATTAAGGATTCAAAGTTATTGAAGTGTTGAAAAATACATCGATCTAAGATTCTTATAAAATTACTATAGCGATAGCAATAAAAATTAATTACGAAAAAAAAATTCAATAAAATATTTTATTTAATTAGTTGACAGCGCACACCAGTGTGGCTTGTACTGCAGCACATTTTAAGTCTTTAAAATATTAAAATATTAATATGGGAAAACCTTATTTTTTGACAAAGTTTATTTCCTATGTCTTCAAGAACTTTTGAATTTTGTAAATCCGAGATGTTAACCGTTTTAATATTTGATTAATGGATTTTCTTGATGAAAAAAGTCGCGTGTTAAAGTTGTTTTCTTGTTCTTGTACTTGTTTAACTTTATAAATATTCCCTGTGTAACGTCACGAATTAGCCAATCAAAATCATCTTGAAGATTGATTAAATTTTTTTTTTTTTTTTTTTTTTTAAGGTACTTATTTTCTAGTAACGCGGTAAAAATTGCTATAAAAATCAGGTTATATGAAATTTAAAATTAGAATACAAGTTCTGAATTTATTATTTGTCTAAATAAAAGATAAATTTTTCGTTTTTTTATCAAAGAATAAAAGTTTAAAATTTTTATTGATACATTTCATTGCTTTTTAGTTATGGACAATTTACAATGATTTTCTTCAAACAATAATATTATACATATATAACAAAAACATTTAATAACTTTCAAATAGATCTTTTTAAAAATAATTCTAAATTTAAATTATGCTTAAAAAGATTCGTTTAAAATGAAAAAAAAATAATTTACAATATTATTCGAGTTACGAATTTATGTTTCCACATCACTTATAATCGTTGCTTCAAAAATGTCACCACTTTCCTTACAAGCCACTTGATTTTCACCATCACGGCGCCTAAGACTATCGCAAGTACGTTTGTTATAGTGTGATTTACCGACTTGTGGGAACAGGATTCCATCTTTATCACAATCAAGGTTGATTTCATCGAAGGTATATCTGAAAGGTTTTGTGCTGCCATTATAATTAAATTGTACGTTCAATCCATCAGTGAGATCATAGAGGGTACGATTGCAGCTATCAATGATTTCAAAAGTGATGTTCGAGGTTGAGTTGAATACTTCAAAACCACTACTAAAAAGACCTGCAATAGTAGTGCTACCACATTCATCTTGTGCAAAGAAAAAGAGTCCCTGAAGTTTATTTGAGAAAATCGCTTCTGCCATGCTGCAAGAACATTGTTTGTCTTCGTTTCGTTCGATCAAAACACTCCTCTTAGAATTATATGGACACGTGGTTCGTTTTTCAAGTTTGTGAATTGATAAATCATTACGAGTAGTTAAAGCTGTCGAAACAGCGGTAAAGAAGACAAGGAGAACAAAAATATTAAAATAAAATTTGGTCATTTTTTTTTTAATCAAAATAGAATTTTTTATCTTTGTAAAATATTTTAAAATCAAATTTCGATATGGATAGAACGTCTTGGATTCTGCCCTTTTATATTGTCGAAACGCTCGGCGCAAAAAAAAAAAATAAAAGTATTGTATAAATAACTTTGTGATAAATTTACCCAAAAGAAAAGGTTCATTTACAGAAAACTTTCATTTTGTAAATAGGAAGAAATCTGATGTGATCTATATCGCGAAGTATTAGATTATCATTTGATAAATTCAAGTATTTTGATCAAAGTTGCAAATGATACATGCATGTGGATTTGAGATATCATTCAATCTATTTGACTAAGACACAAAGAAACAAAATTTTCGGTTCTAGCGATCAAATTTTTCAAATGAAGAAACGTATTTGGGTTCATGGTGCGAGTATGATAACAATTAGAAAAAAAAAAAAAAATAATAAATAATTTTTTTTTCTCCTGTTACATATGCATATAGTTGCATCCTCAAAATAAAAAAAAAAGGTAAATATTTTCGTAATGAGAATCTCGATTTGTAACTCGGAAAATCATTTTGTTAGGCTAAATTTGGAAAAAGGACATTTTTTTTTTTTTTTTAGAAAAAAGAAAAAGGTAATTTGATAGTCAACAATGATGATCGAACTATGGAAGATTCTATCTAGCATTAAACTAAACCTAAAATAATAATTCATTTTTTATTTATCGATGTTCGAAAAAAAAAAATAGTTTTATTATTCAAAGCGGTAATATTAAATCTTATAATCATAATCTCTTTTCTCAAGAATAAATGAAATTTCAAAACGAGTTTAAACTCATCAATTTTTAATTTAAAAAAATTTTTGAATGAGATGAATGTGATATTATTTTTAAATTGTTACGATATTTCTTATTGATCGTAAAACTAACAGGTCTTTTTTACATGAGTTGGGTCCTATCGAACAGAAAATTTATTTAAAATCTTGATTTTACCCGTCTCTTCTAAATTTAAAATTTTTTTCTAATAAAGTCTTTAATTGGATAATTGAAATGAAGTCAAATTTTTTTATAATTACTTTTACGATTTTATCAATTATTTCATTTTTAATATTACCTACAAAGTCACAAAATAACTTTACATATGAAGAACCTGAAGGCTTGGGTAAACCCAATATATTTAGTATACATAAATATAATGATAACAAGATAGTGGTTCGTATAATCCGTGCTGATGCATCAGTCCAACCTTCAAAGGTTAAGCTTTGTCTGCAGAAATACCTATCACTTCGCACGATTTATCCTGATGGGCATGTTGTTCCAGTTAATATTGCATTGAATATACAACCTTTTAACTTTTGCCTTTTGGCAATGGACGGATTAAAGAGTCCTATCAACGTTTATCCTATAAGAAATAATTTTTTATTGGTAACCTACACGGAAGCCCAAGATATAAATGATCCTTATACTTATATTGAAATGGCAATGATAGTTGATTTAGATGGAAATATTAAGGGGTAAGAAAATATTAATTTTATATTAAATAAATAACCATTTTAGTATACAATAATTATTACTTTTTATAGTAACGTCTTATTTGGACCTGCCGATGTCAATGTTACTACTAATGAATGGTTACCTGGAAAAGCTGCCATTCAAGTAAATTTTAATCCTGACAAGGGATTTATCCGTTATGCACCTATAAATACTTCTGGTTTCATTTGGCAGCAATATTCAGTGTAGGTCATAATATAAATATAAATTTATTATTGAAAAGTATAATTTAATTTTATATTTTTATACATATACATATATATATATATATATACTTTCTTTTTTTATGAAGTGATGAAAATGGAGATATTCTAATCCAAGCGGAAGACATCGTATATTTTCCAGGGTTTCTTAGTTCCGTAGCTATTGCGATTCCAATGGTGGACGGGAGATACGCGATCGTGTATGCTAATTCTACGGATTCTGGAGCCACACTTGAGAATCCTTTTAAAACACAAGGAGGAATCTATGTCATTATCTTAGAATATGGCAAAGTAACAGAAAGAGAACCAGCTATTCTTTATCAAACTTCAACTCTAGGATTAAATTTTACTAATATTGATTGCGATATAAATTACGTGGGAGTTGGACAAACTTGTATAGTAACAGGCGATTTTACAGATCGAACAGCCAAAAAAAAATTTTATATTAAGGTTGATTTTCTTTCAACAGGAGCTGTATATAACGTTACACCATTGAGGAATGATGTTCAAACGTTCCCAGCAATTGACCAATATAATCTTCAATCACTACCATATGGAGGTTATTTATTAAGTGGAAAAGGAAGGGTTAATGGTCAAATTATGGTTGCTGGTTACATATTTAATGACAATGGTGAAATTTATTCTTGGAACCTTAAAAACCCTATTGCAACATATCTTCAAGGTGCTACGGTAATTTTGAGAAATAATACTTATGTACTTGCTCAATCCGTTCAAGACGTAGAGAAACGAGGTTGGGCTTTAATAACCACTGATTTGTATAAATTTGAGGAGGAAAGAGGTAAAGTGACAAAAAGCTAAAAAAATCAATTTAAAAATCAAAAATTTTAACCTTGCATTTAATAATTATATTAGATCATGGATATAATAACTTCCATATCGACACAACAATTCCAAAAAACAATGTTACAATCAAATCCAACGAAACAACGGTTCTTAAAATAAAATATTATAAAGAAGTTGATTTATCGGACGGTCATATTATAGTTTATCAAGATGATGGTAATATACGTCAAAACACTTCTGGAATCGACCAACGATACGTGTATCAAAGTGAAGACGGAACTACAGTTTTTGTTAAAATAATTGAATGCGCTTTCAATCGACCTGGAAATTACTATGTTTCAATTAGTGATAATTTTGTAAAAAGTCGAATTTACCAAGAACCTCTTTATGGTGTAAAAGAACGTGTTTGGTACATTGTAACAGGTAAAAGCTTATAACTTTTTAAGGTAAATTCGAATTAATTTGTATTTATTTTTTATTCATTTTAAAAATAGATGTAGAAGGGGAAGAAAAAAATTCAGGTGACGTTGCGGGACAAGTTCAATTAACTACAGATGGGACTAGCTATTTTTTGGGTCTTTCTGATGTCGAAAAAAAAATTTTTCATTCGTCATTAATACAAGAATTGGCTGATGCAATTCCCGTCAGTTTAAATCGTATAACTACTAATGAAGGGTATCAAACTGATACGATTATTTCTCCAAAACAAATCTTATTATCCATTGATATTAAGAAAGATAAAACCAAAAATGAAAGAATCGTTAGCATGGCGATTAAAGATTTGGATAATTTGATTAGGAATAAACCTATAACTGTTATTGCATCCGGTGAAGCATCAAGATATTTAGATGAAAGTTTTGGATATTACCAACTTCGTAAGAATTCATTCTTAAAATTAATCATACGAATATTAAACTAGATATAATATTATTTTGGAATTTTGTTCTTGAAATTAGCCAATCGGTGGAAGACTTACGGATCATCTCTTATTGCAGTTGGTGTAATCGCATGCATATTGATCGGATTTTTCATTTTCACCAAAATTAAAAATAAAAATACTAAAGTAAGTACCTTGAACACAATATGTAATTGAAAGCAATCAATATCTTATAAATTCTTATTATATAATTATTTATATAGGCAAAAAATACTGCAATCTTTCAAGTTGCTATTGTTATTTTTGATATAGTCATGGATGTTCTTTTTATTATTAAAAAAGCAAGTGATATTGAAGAATTATATATACCAAGGTAATATTTCAGCATCAATCTATTTAAAATATAATATACTATTTACGATGATGATTTTTTTCTTCTAGTATTGTAATTTTTATAGTCCCATTTATCATAAGCTTGTTGATTGCATTTATAATTATTAAAAAAGAAGAAAAGCATAAAGAATTTTTTGAATGGTCAAGAGATCATAAAAAGGTCGTAGAAATATTCACAATATTAGCAGGATCCGATGTTGAAGTGTTAACTGTACTCGAATCAAATTTAACGATTGGAAAGTTTAATACTTTTGATGCAAAATTTTCTAAAGAAGCATTAAGTAATATGTTTTTGGGATCCTGCTTTAACGTTTTTTTTGAAGATATTCCTCAAATAGTTATTCAGGTATATAGATTAATTTTTTTTTGCATCTTTTCTTTTATAATTTTATAATATTAATTTAAAAAATTTCAATAGATAATCTATTTTAGAAAAGTGGTGCATTACGATGCTATACCTTTATTAACACTCATGTCATCCAGTTTAACTTTGCTAAGTAATATTATTGGAAGATTATACAGATTTAGAGATCATGGAAAAAACGTTTATAAAAGTTTTAAAACTGACGAAAAATCTAACGAAATTTCTGATAAAACAAACGTATGAAGAATCAAATGTGAAAGGTGAACATACTACTATATCGCTTGAGGATAAGTAAAAAATTTTCTTCTTGTAAGCCTTAGCTTTGGCTAGAAATTTAGATACTTTTCTCCTTTATGTATATTTTTGTATATATATATTATTATTTCATCTAATATATAAATAAATACGTGACGTTTACCGCAGTAATTTGCCATGTATTATCGTTATAAACACCTTAAAAGAACAGAAAATACGTTGGGTTTAATGATGCATGCATGATATTTCGTATGAATCATTAATCATTTTTTAATGAATTAAATAAGATTTTGCTTGCAATGAATAAAAAAAACATGATTGATTTTTCGTCCTAATTACTTCAAATTGAAATATATTATGTTATCACGTGATATAATAGTATAATTGAAGACTAAAAGAATTCAAATTTTTGTTTGCTAATTAGTTCAATTAAATTAAATTCCTCTTTTTTAAATTTTGGGTTTAGACAATTAACCTGATATTGATTTCGAATATCAAGAGTTTCGTTAAAAATCGTTAGTTAATTAACACCTTGTTTCCTAAGTGGTGATATATACCATTGTAAAATTTCGAATATCACAATACTGCACAAGTTTCTTTGCTAGAATACTGTTTTATTTTTTCAAGCTCTAAAATTTTTATAGTAAAACGGTAATTTAAACACATTGAAATAAATCAAGACTTAAAGACCGTACAAATTTTTTAGTTCGCTTTTTAAATCTTAAAATAATTCACATCAAGGTTTCTTTTGTAATTAATTATATGGACAAGAGAATTTGTTTTCAATGTTTATTTTTATATGAAAATATTACTGTCGTAAACATGAAGAGTACAAAAATTGTAAACTTTAATATGTTACACAAATACTAAGATCGAAATACTGAAAAAATTCGTTGAATATGTCCGACTGTTTATGTAACTTTTGACGTTTGTCTAAATATGATTCTTTATAGAAGGGTATTTTTTTTATATTATTATAATTATTAAAATGAAGAGAAAATAAAAATTTGTATCATTCACAATTTTAGCAGGATTATTGGATTTTGAAAATTTTAATTCTGAATCTCTAAAGAAGATTTTAATTCGTAATATTATTGGAAATTCTAATAATATTAAAAAGTCAAATGTAAATTCAAATAAAAAGTCTGAATAAAAAGTTCTATAAAAAAATATAATGAAATAATATAACGAAAGGTCATATTAAAGTATCATGATAAATGTAATGCAAACATGGGGACTTTGGTGTGGAAAGGAACAAAAGTCTAAAAAAAAATTCGAATTATGTTAAATATGGACTTATTTTACTAAAAAAAAAAATCATATTTATCATATAAGTTGTGCTCCGATCGACCCGGGTATTGACATGAGTTAACTTTTCGAGTTGGATTAGGGTCGTAATTTTAAGACCCGAGACCGTATAATTCTTATTTGTACTACATGAAGTGTAAGGATTAGAGGTTGGAACCGATATTTAACCTTCGATTTTAAATCCGGTTTCCTTCGATTTGAATTTATTTTCATCCGAATACGATTCCTTCGTTTCATCCGGATATAATAAATCCGGTTTATTCGTTTCATCCGGATGTAATAAATCCGGTTTATTCGTTTCATCCGGATTTAATAAATCCGGTTTATTCGTTTCATCCGGATTTAATAAATCCGGTTTATTCGTTTCATCCGGATTTAATATATCCGATTTATTCGTTTCATCCGGATTTAATATATCCGATTTATTCGTTTAATCTGGATTTATTAAATCCAGTTTATTCTGATCATCCGAAAAATTTATAAGGAAACATTTTTTTTTTTTAAAATGAATTTACTAATAACGATAACCTTTTTAGGAATAAAATTAGAAATGTCACAAAACTTGTATTATCGATCAACAGTTTCTTAAAAAGTTGCTAAACCTTTTGTGTGCAATCAATTAGATGTTACATAAACTTGCATTTCAATCAAATTATTTTTTCCGGTAATTAATTTTCCTAATAATTAAAAATTATTCAAATGTGGAAATCTTTCAGGATATTTCTTTCAAACTTTAAATTAAAGTTAAAAATGAAAATAAAAATTTTTTTTCTCGTCTTCACTCTTTTTCTAACTTTTAAGTTACTATGTCTGACTCTGATACTACAATTACCCGTTCTTCTGTAAGCACTTATAATGAACGAAAAAAACGAAAAAATATTTTAAGTGCTGTATCTTCAGATAATGATAGACCAGTTGCAAGAAGTAATAGAAGTCATACTACTTTTTTTTTTCATAAGGATCCCAATAATAATGAAATAGCATATTGTAAAATCTGTGAACAAACTAATATAAAACCTTATCCTTATAGCCGAAAAGGAGGTTCAACATCAAATATATCTTGTCATTTACGAGATAAGCATGGTATAACAAAGCATAATTTTTTGGAATATTTAGATGAAGATAATGAGGTAAATTTAAAAAAATTATATTTATAATATTTAAAAATTATAATCTAAAATATTTTAAATTTTATATTAGCCAAATCAAAATCAAACACATACATTTAATTGTCAATGTAGCCATTCTCGACAGAAAGAACTTGCACGTCTTTTGATAGAATTTATCATTAAATTTGTCTAACCATTGTATATTCTCAGAAATGATGCTTTTCGTAAATTTGTTAATGCTTGTGAACCTGAATTTGCAATACCATGTGACATAACAGCAAAAAATTTAATTTATTAAGCATATATTTGGAGTAAAGAACAACTTATTAACTTACTTGGAAATACAGTTACATCAATTCATCTCACCACTGATCTTTGGACTTCAAAATGTAATCATAGATATATCAGAGTAACAGCTACTTGGCTTACTTTTGATTTTACTTTTTATGAAGTTTTACTTACTTGCAATTTCTTGGAATATCTGCATACAGGAGAGGTTATCAGTAATGAATTATATCAAATCATTGAACAATGGCGTCTTACTTGTACAATTTTCACTATCATTATAGACAATAGACCAAATATGGTAAAAGGAGTAAACCTTCTTAATCAACTTTTACCTTCAATTAATCGACAACCTTGTGCAGCTCATACTTTACAGTTATCTGTAAAAGAAGGTCTAAAGCATTGTAAAAGTATTCATCAACGAATTAAAAATCTACAAAGATTTTTTCGATTACCAAAACAGGCACAAAATTACGAAAAGCATAACTTGAAATTAATGGACAAAATCAATCTAAAGATTCTGAAATACTAATTAGTCCTTTAGATATTTTGACTGATACTAAAACTCGATGAAATTCAACGTTTTTGGCATGGAAACGAATTCTTGAATTACATAATGCTATGCGTTATATTTCAACTACTTTATTGTCAAAAAATAATTGTGAATTAAATAAGGAAGGGAAAAAATTAGAAACATTATGTTTAACACATAAAGAAAAAATGTAAGTTTATTAATTATATTTTAAAAATAATTTCGTTTGATTAAAATGTCTTTAATAAATATAAATAAATATATATTTTTTTAAAAAAAAAGTTTTATCCAAGAAATGGTTAAGTTATTAGAACCATTTGAAACTATTACGCGATTCGTGTCAGGTGCTAAATATCCTACTCTTAATATGATACATCACTATATGTATATGCTTAAATAAATGTTTGTTCCAAATCTTCAAGAAAATGAAACTATAGATAGTTTTTTAGATCTTGTTTATGGACCTTTATTATATAAAAATACTGAAGAAGAAGAAGAAGAAGAAGAAAATTTAAGTTCCATTAGTGATAATGATAATGATATTCCAACTACTAGAAATCGACAACATTGGCAATATGCCTAACCCTATAAGAAATCAAAATAAGGAAATAATACGTTTTTGTTAAGGTTTGTATACGTAATTAATGATTCTATATCAAAATTCTGTATGTTTTATAATGATTTATTTTTTTATAATTTT
>CAMKVN010000763.1:0-24127 GCA_946474995.1 Funneliformis geosporum
TGGAAAATTGTCCTTAGAAAAAAGGTATGGAAACTGTGACCTTGTAAAAAGCGATGTGTAAACTTTAGATTAGTATTTCTCAATTTTGAATACTTTCTGATTAGCTCAATAATTTCGCAACGAACTTGTTTAATAAATTTGACTTCGGAGGGCGAAAAGGTGTATTGTATATTTATATTGTTAATTTATGAAAAATACTTATTCGTTATTCTTTGTCAAATTTAAGATTTATTTGAAAAAGTAAATATTTAGATTTAATGCGGTAATTAAATTTTCGAAAAATTGGCGCAAATATATTTGTGTAAGTTAGCTTCTTGTTCCGATTAAACTTTTCTTCTTTACCAAATCCATTTTAGTTAATTTATAAATTTATAATTTGTTGACACATTAATGCAATCTTCGGTTGTCCTCCTTGATTAAATAAAAGAGTAAGATGCTAGTGAGTGAACAGAAACGCCGATAAATCACGAAGCTTATTTCATTTTTTCAATAATGAAAATTTTTAGATATCATATCTTTAATTTGATTCGATACTGTAATTCTCTATTTTATCCATTTCTTCTCATCAGATATAAATAAAGATTATTTTATTTTTTAAAACAACACTAACAAATTTGCGAGTGGCGCGGCATTCATATTTTCTGAAACAGACATGTTGTATATTTATCATGTGGATTAAATAGGACTTATTTTATTTCTTATTAATTATTTTATATAAATACTCTGTAACTTTGCCTTAGAAAATGGCAGAGCCGTTACAAATCTCTAATAAAACAATAACTTTTATCTCTTAAACTTAAAACTTTGCTCATTTATAATTCATTCTTCTTTAATATGATATCAATATAATTAATAGTTTCGCCTATTTTACGGAGTTTAGATTATATTTCGGATCGTTCAAGGTTTAGGCAGAAACATTAAATTCGGTCGTATTTAATTATATTTAGATTATAAACAAATAAATAAAGAATTTTACAACCATGATTCTCTTTCCATATCTACTGGAAAATTGTTGAAAAGTCATTAGCGGGTCTTTCAAAATAATATTTATCATAATATGATATTTTATAATTTTAACAAAGTTTTTCATATTAAAATATTTCCATTGTTTATCATTTAATTTACGTTCGTTGATGTATGCGATAGACTTTCTAATCTGTGTTATATCGTTTTTTAAATGAAATAAATTTATTAAAACATAATTTTAAATACTAGGGATGTTAAACGGTCCTAAACGGTCCTAAAAGTCCCAATAAATTTGCCAGTTCTAGAGAATATTTTTATTTTATTATATTTTACTTTCTAATGATAATTTGTTAATTGAATATAAATTAAAAATATATATTAACTTATGCGGGAACCCAGAATCTTAATTTTTGAAACTTAGGACCGGGTCCCACCTCGGCGGTCCCATGTTAATTGTCGATTCCAAAGTTCATATTTCTTTTATAAGTTATTCATAAAATTTATTATTACAATTATTTATCAAGGGTTACTTATTATAGATAAGCGATTAGACTTTTCTATAACTCGTAATTTCAATATTTGTTTACAGTCATTTGGGACCGTTTAACATCCCTATTAAATACTATTATTTCATTTTAATAAGCTTTTTCTTAACTACATAATCTTTAGTAATTCATTTATTTTAGGGATATCAATAAAATTTGCTTAACCAAGTTTGAGACCAAACTTCATAATCAAGTTTAACATGTGTTCTAAACATGCTTCAAGCTAATTTAGCACCTTGTTGATTTGAGCTTCAATTATGCTTTAAAGAGTATATATAGTCTAATTCAAGCACGTTAATTTAAGCGCGTTTAATCAAAATAGCTTTATCAGATTTTTTTTTAATACAGTAATTTAAAATAAGCAGTAATATAATTTAGAATTATATGACCATACCACTTAACCTACAATTCATGAGATATAAACGTTTTGTATTTATAGAAAAATCGAATCCTTCCTCCTTCCCTTCCACCGTTAATTCAATAGGCCTTCTACCAGAAATTCCTGCTAACTCTTTGACTCAAAGAAGGGTAGTAGATGCAATCCAAATAGCTGAAAAAAAATTTATGAATTTAAGCAGATTTATAATATAGATTTGAACTAACTTGTTTGAGCAATCTAACCATTTATCTTATAAGTGCTTGACTTAAACAACGCTTAGACCTTAGCTTGCTTCTAACTCAAAGCAGTATTAAGCCGAACTTAGCTTGATTATTTGCATAGCACAATAAAGGAAATCCTTCATGTTTATTTATATATAATATACAGTGTCAAATTAATATTTATTGATGTCTTCGAATTTTTATATATATTTCTGCTGTAAAGTAGGATGTGGTAACTAATTTTATGACTTGAATGAAATAATATAATAAATTTTAAATAAATTTTTAGTAAAAAAAAATTACAACAAATAATTACTTATTCAATATTATTTGTTATCAGCTTTCCATTTTCTAATAACAACCATATTACAAAGTCTCATAATTTTTTTATAACTTGCATTGATGTAAAAATATTTATTATTGATCTACATTTTTTAGTATAATAAAAGAAAATTTGTAAGTTTATAAAAAAATTATGATTCCTTCATTGAAATTCGGATTAAAGTTTGATGATCTAGTGAATTTTTTATTTCCTCATTCTTGGAAAGATCGTTCAAAAGAATATCTATTGAGGATTAAAATAAATAAAATATTTCTTAAAAAAAAGTCCCGGAAAAAATCGAAAAACGCGTTACAACATCACTTATTAGGCAATCTACAAATGTTATATTGTATCGTTTCCCTCACACCAATTAAAACATGAGAAATGCCTTTATACCGCAAATAGTGATACCTCTATAATACGACATAAAATTAAATAAAGAAAAAAAATAATAATAAAAATTCTGAGAAAATAAATATTCTGGCAACATTCAAGGGAACATTAAAATTAATTTGTTTGAAAGCTCAATTCTTATTCTTTTTCAATATTACGAAGATATTTTAGCTTAAAATGATAATTTGTCAATTTTAACCTTTAAAAACATTAATAAAATAAATATAAATAAGTTATTCGGTAAACTTTTTCATCACCCAAGCTTGACGTAACACATTCTTGAGAAGATCCGAATATGTTCATCCAATACCACGTGCAGACATGCTAACTAAGCTGTCTTGATCATTTCGACCTGGCCGTTCCGGTCCCGTCATATTGGGCTTCATATTTAAGTCAAACAAAAAAAATTGTCCTCCTTGTGATATCCTGAGGCAATCTATTCGAATTGGTGCTAATGATTTTATGATTTGCCCAGCTCTTTCACATTCTTGCGTGACCTTTTGATAAAGAGGATCTTGTAATTCCGCATTGCTCAGTAATTCACTATTTTTCATCACGGCAACGACTCCACTGTAAGGAGCTATACCATCTTGATGATCAAACCGTTTTACTGGTGGTAGATGCCAATGATTATCAAATTTAGTACTTTTATAATTAATGTTATATGTACCAGGTGGCATGATGACAACCGTTATCTCCTCTCCTTCCAAATATTGTTCCAATATCAACAAATTTCCAAACTCTGAATGAAACTGTTCATCGATCACAGTTCCAGTGGAAAGAATCATCTCTGCATGCGTTCTGAGTTGCTTCATAGAATTTACCTTTTTAACTCCTTGGCTTCCTCGCCCACGTATCGGTTTAATGATAGCGGGGAAAGTGATCTTCACCTTATGTGAAACCTCCAAGGTCAGATCATTTAACCCATAAACACCATTATGGCTTGTATGTCCAATGAGAATTGAATAAGGAACGGGAAATGCATGACTCCGAATCAACTCATTCGTTACCCACTTATTATCATACCTTTGCGCTGCCTTGGGGTGTTGACCTATAACTTTAACATCATCATTTATAAGATTCAGAGGATGTTCATCAAATAATACAGTATTCGCCCAAATTGTCTTTGCTCCCTTTGCAATAGCAATGCTTATCCCTTCTTCTGTATCAGGAAAAACCCAGTCAATGTCACGCGAAGGATATGGATTATCGACTGGGATGACAATCGGGATGCCATTATATTTTAATGAGAAGGCAATATCTGCTCCGCTATCGCTATATCCTCTAGGTTTCATTGTCTTCCGTATTCCTTCAATTAATGGAGGTTGCAATGCTTGATATAATATTGCAACTGGAGTGTTATCTTTAAATACTAGATTATAAATGAAATTAAACTCGTATTTTAGCTCTAGATACTTTTTCTCGACTTCTATAATATTTTGATCGAGTATAATGCCTGTGCTTATATGACTGCCTTTACTGTTGGAATCGATTGTAGCGTGATAAATAGATTGATCCTTCAACTTATCCACTAAATTTCTGAACATCATAGGATTATCATCCTATATCCAAATTCGGCGCATTTTACGATTTCCTACAAACTCATTGCTACCATGTAAAACTCTATAGTTATCTAATATAAGGATTTGGTTCTTTTTAAGAGCGATCTTAATTTGAAAATCTGGATTCATATGGTATGGTAGTTGTGATGAAGAAATTTTATTGCCTCATGGGACCAATCCGGAACAAATACTTTTGAGTCATAACGAAAGCGTACGCGAATACTATCATCTGGCCTTCGCTCATAAACAGGAAAATTCAAAGAGGATTGTTCAGCTTGACAAAAAGAAATACATCCAGGTTTCATTAAAATCTCTGCTAATCCCGGTCTCTCTATCAATATTGAATTCAATACCTTCTTGCTATCAACAAGTATAAGTTCACCTCCTTCCATATCACTCTCAACATCTTGAAATAAAATCATTTTAGGGGAACTTGTTTTTATGCTTCCCTGCAATGTTGAAATTATTCCACTAAGAAGGGTTCCATCTGTATGCGGATAAACTACTTCTTTGGATAATCCCGAATACTCCTCCTTAATAGGTTGCCGACCAGAGTGATTTTAAATTGTTCCTAAGGCTTTAGAGACCGTAACGAAAGTTGAAATATTAGAATCCCATACTTGCAACAAAGAAATCCCCTCATTTTCTATCAGATTTTTAATTTCCAATATTTTATCATTGAGAGTGTCTGTAGATTGGAAATATATGATTGGAATTGATTCGTCCATCTTTTAAAATACAAATGATGTCTTGGAAGGAAGAAATATTGGAAAGAGAGTTACATATGTCAATCATTTTATCTATTATGATTTTTCTCATTTTTGTGCAACGTTACAACAAATTCGTCAGTTTCTCCAAAACTAACTTTAATAGTTATGTATTGTCAATCGACCCCTTTTTTAAAAAATGAACATTAATATAATATAATGTGTAACTGTAAAAATTTTTTTCTGAATTTTTTCTGCAAGGTTCAATAACTAGAGAGTAAATATGTATCTTCATATAAAGACAATTGCTTAATTTGATAAATTTGATGATAGTTATTTTAAAGTGTTTATTAAAGAAAAAACTTAATATTCTTTATCAGGGACGCACGAGTAAAAATTTACATGAGGAGGAAATTCATCGCCGCCTGAACTTTATTATCACAATATCAACAACACATGCTTTAAGTTTATTATGAGAAAAGGAGGTATAAAAGCGTGCTTCGATACGAGAAGTAGCTGCTGGAAGAGTTTATAGTAATTAAATAGGTTGCTAAAAAATGTTTTTGACCATTCTTAATAATGTATTAACAGACATTTCAGATTCAAAAACATTAATATCAAGTAATTTTAAAAATATGGATAAAATATTAAATATAAATATATTCATTAAGTATATTTACAAAAAAGGGGATTTATCTCATGTTTAATTATAAAGTACTTAATATATCAATTATATTGTATTAATCGGTTGAGTCGACTATTTTCTTTCAAGTATATGAACAAATAAAATATATTTATAATTTCGAAATAAATTATTATTACAAAATTTGATATCTGTGTGAAAAAGGTTCATATCATAAACGAACACGTAAGAAGTTTAACCTTAAGATAAATTATTTCGAGTTTCGCATTAATATATTGAATCTGCCGCTGCTAATTTCTAATTAAATTTAAATCAATAATGCAATATAAATTTCGATTACAATATTAGAAAATAACTATATATCGTTATAATTAATATTAAATCAAAACTCCAATTCAATATTTATATTATAATATCAAACATTATTAAATTTTATAATTAGTGAGTTATTATAATCGTCACGTTCCATGGTCTCTACATTTATATCTTTTATTAAATATATTTAACATTAATAAATAAATTATAAAAAGAGTAAATTATTAATAATCATATAATTTACCTAATTCCTTTCCATCATTTTTTTCCAATTTAATTTGAGACTCATCATCGTTACATTCCATGGTCTTTAGATTTATATCTTGATATTAAAAATAATTAATTTTAATAAAAAAATTATAAAAAAGAAAGTTTTTTAATAATATACCTAATTCTTTTTCAGCATTCATTTTGTAGCCCATTCTTGAAAAATCTGATAAGACTTCTTCGATAGTTGGCCTTTGCTCGGGTTCTTGATTCCAACATTTTGTATAAAGTTTTTCATAATCTTTAGGAGTATTTTCTATAGGATTTTCACGAGCTTTGTTTACAACTATATGATATCGAATTGCAATATCATGACATTCTTTAAATGGTGGACATCCACTAGAAATTTCCCACATCAACACACCATAACTATAAATATCTGAAAGTTTAATATATTGAAATTCTCGATTTATAAGGATTTGTGGTTCAATATAAGCAATTTTTCCGCAAGGTCCAATATGCATTGTGGAATTATTTTCAATTTTTGAAATACCAAAATCTGTAATTTTAGCATTGTTTTCATGAATAACAATATTTTTCGAATGCTATTTAAGAAAATAAATTTCAATAAATAAATTTCATAATAATAAGCTTTTGATAAAGAAATAAAGTAATACATACAAGATCTCTATGTAAAATACCTTCATTATGTAAGTAATATAATCCTTTTGCGACTTGGCTTGCCAATTGTATTTTATTATTCCAAGTTAAATTTTTAAAATTATTTTTAAGATAATTTTGAAGATCACCACCATCGGCATATTGCATTACAAGAAGAAGATCATTTGTATTGGGATCTAATATTATTTAAGTTAATAATTTATATTGATAAATTATAAATTATATATACAATAATTACCTTGACTAAAACCTAAGCAGGCTATAATTGAATCATAAGAAATAAGATGTGAATGAATTTTTAATTCATAAATAAAAGCATTTAACATATTATTTGTATTTATTAATCTTTTATACACAATATATTTATCAGATTTTAACCAAGTAGCTTTTATAATCTTTCCAAAACCTCCTTGATCACATTGTTCTAAATTAATAAATTCATTAAATGGTATATATCTTACTTTTCTTTCTAAAGATATATTAATAAATTCAATCATATTATTTGGATCATAATTTTGACTAATATCTTCATGTTTTCCAATACTATTTTCAAATTTATTTTCATTTTTTACTGAAGTTTGATGCCATTCAAATGCTTTTTCTAAATTTTCCTCAATTCCTATACCATTTTCATAAAAATAAGCTAATTTATATTGAGCAATTTTATAATTATTTTTTGCTGATTTTTGATACCAATAAAATGCTTTTTTTAGATTTTTTTCAATATTTATACCATTTTCATAAAAAAATCCTAACTTGTATTGTGCAATTTCATCTTCATTATCAGCTGATTCATTATACTAATGAATTGCTTTTTGTAAATTTTTATTAATCATTATTCCTTCTTCATAAAAAAATCCTAAATTATATTGTGCAAATTTATTTCCATTCATTGCTGAATATTTATACCATTTAATTGCTTCACCTATATTTTTTTTAATTCCTAAACCATATCGATAACAAATAGCTAAATTACATTGTGCAATATTATTCTTATTATTAGCTGACTTTTGATACCAATAAAATGCTTTTTCTTCATTTTTCTGAATACATATTCCTTTTTCATAAAAATATCCTAAATCATTTTGTGCATTACTATATTCTTGTTCAGCTGACTTATTATACCATTCAAATGCTTTATTAATATCTTTTTTAATTACTTTTCCATAATTATAAAAATTACCTAAAATATATTGTGCAGTTTTATTTCCATTTACTGCTGATTTTTGATACCAAAAAAATGCTTTTTCTAAATCTCTTCCAATTTCTAATCCTTTTTGATAACAATCAGCTAAATTATATTGTGCCAAATTATCATTATTTTCTGCTAATTTTTGTATTTTTTTAATATCTAGATAATCTTTAATAATATCATACAATTGTATCATATAGAGTTATTATTAGTTTAGTTTTTAAAATAAAAATATTTTATTAATATTTTATTAAATTACCTATTTCTGATTCATATAATTTAGTAACTTAAATATTTAAATGAATTGTATCATATAGAGTTATTATTAGTTTATATTTTCAAATAAAAATATTTTATTAATATTTTATTAAATTACCTATTTCTAATTCATATAATTGAGAATCTTAAATATTTAAATGAATTGAAGTTAATATTTATTTTTTATTATCGAAAAAAAAATTTAGATAATACCTTTATTATTTTCATCATTTTCAAGATATGAAGTAATAAGAAATGAATTAATAGGTCTACTTGTATATATAGCATCATCAAGAATATCTTTATCAGCTTCTTCAAATGCTTCTTTTATTTCTTTTTCATAAAATCCATAGTTTTTAGTTTTATTATTTATCTTATAATGATCAAAGGACTTATACCAAAAATCTAATATATCATACAATTCATTAGCTATAGGTCTTTGATTTGGATTCGGATTCATACATCTATAAGCTATTTTTTTATAAAATTCAGGAGTTCCTTTTCCAAATTCTGGACGAAGTCCATTACAAATATCTAAAGCTAAAGTCATGTCTAATTTTTTATCATAAAATGGAGGTCTTCCAGCTGATAATTCTGCCATAATTGCACCAAAACTGTAGATGTCTGAAGCTTTAGTATATACTTCTTTATTCAAGACTTCTGGAGCGATATAAGGTAATACTCCATAAATTTTAATATCCGAAATTTGTTTATTTGCTGGTCCTGCTAATCCAAAATCTGTAATATATGCATTAACTTTATCTTGCAGCAAGATATTTCCACTATGCAAATCCTTATGAACATATCCTAACTCGTGTAAATTTTTAAGACCACTTATATTAGCATATAATATATTAATTTTTTCTCTCCATAAAATATTGCTAAAATTATTTGAAAGGTACTCTCTCAAATTTCCATTATTTGCAATTTGTAAAATCATAATAAATTCTTTAGTTTCTGAATCTTCTGTTATTCCATAAAATTCTAATACGGTAGAAAATTTACTATACAAATCCCAATATATTTTAAGCTAGTTATTGTAATAAAAATTTAAGGAAATTAAAAAAAATTCTTAATTAACAAATAACAAAATATAATTATAATATAACGTAAATATACCTCATTAATATTATTGAATGATATATTAAATGATCCATTTAACCTTCTCAAAGCGACCTTCATAGGTGCAGAATATAATTTTTTCCAACTTCCATCATCTTGTTTTTCAAATTCTGATTTACCATCGATCCATATTGCAGAATACACTTTGGAAAATCCTCCTTGACCAATTTCTTTCATATATGTGAATCTATCAAAAGGCACCCATTCAAGAAATTTTTGATGATTATTCGTATTTGCATCATACATTGTATCTTTGATAAATTTATCAATATCAGAATTTCCACTCGTCCATCCTTCAATTATACACCAAGGATCACATTCTTTACACCATAATTTCTCTGTAAATGGTTTATCACAATAAGAACATCTATTATATTCTGAGACATTTAATTTGTTGAATTCAGATTCTACTAGGTCGCAAACTTCATTTTCATGGCTATTTACATCCATTTCATTATTTTTATTTTTTTTTAAAAAAAAAAAATTTCTATTTTAAATAAGGATATAAAAGGGGTACCAATTAAGTTATCCGTCATCAGATGGTGACACAGCATGCCCCAGAATTATAGATGTGTATACACTGGGGTGGTGTAACACATTAAAAATTAAAAGTAATAAAATATGTAGAAAATTTTCTAACTACCGCTATTATAATTGTTCATTTCTACAAAATGTAATTGAATTATATTCTACATGTAAAGTATTAACATGGAAATGATTGTGTAACGCTCGGGAAATAATTAGAAAATTAGGTCGCAGAAAATGACTGCGCCCCTTGCGAAATTGTCGTCATTCTACTTTTTATCTTTCCTTCGATTATTATAAAATATCGATTTTGTAAAATAAATCAAAATTTACATGGTAGTTGTGTTCTTTTCTATTTTTCGATAAATCCTCAATAACCATTGCATAGACTTTATTTATAGTATATGCTACGATAATCATAGACGGATCATGTAAATTACATAATCAAACCGTGGTTTCGCAAACAATCAATGCATCGAAGGTACCTACAAAAATATTTTTTGTTGTAATTCTTGAGCAAGTTTATTAGAAATTCAAAACATGTTATAATATCCTTATGAATAATTGAATGCTCTTATTCGTCTTTGGATATTAATTGTTTTTATTTGAACCATTTCTTTGTGGAAATATTGATTCAAGGTTTCATTTTAGAAATTTAATTATAAAGACTTAACATCTGCTATATTAAACTTTTGTAAAGAGTTTGACCTGAACTTAAGTTTAATCAGAATTGCCTTATTTTTCCAATTTCAAACACCAGTGAAAATAACTGACGAAGTATGATTTATGAAGCTGTTAGAATTTAGGATGGGAGGATTTAAGAATGTTGACGATAAGATTATTAGAAGAAAAAATTGATTTGAAATGGAAAGATAATTTCGGTTAAATTTCACGTTAAGTTAATCGTGTCCTGTCTTTTAAGAGCTTGCTATATTATTGGCATTGAGATACTGTATGTAAAATTTTCTGCGCTGTTATATTATCTTGCTATGTCTCCGAGTCTGGTCGTCCCGGATTATTGATCCGAATTAAAATTTGCGAGTCATGTATCAACCCGTCGGACATTTGCACGACGTGATCGTATGATACTAATTAATATAATTAGTATGTTTTACAAAAAAAAAAAAAAAAAAAAAAAAAAAAACTTTTTTTTTATTTATAGTATCGTTATGTTTCGTGAACTTTAATTTTATATAACTAAAAATGAGCGAAGCTATTGACCTTACCTCAGGAAAGGAAATTATTCGAAAAAGAAAACTTTGCGATGCGGCAAAAGTTTTTTTTGAAGAAAATGATCATCCGTTAATAAATATGCAAAACTCATCGATGTCTGTATTTCACAATTAGTTAAATATTTATATATTATTTACATTTTACTTTTTACTTTTTTACTTTAAAAAACTATTAGAAAAAAACTTGGTTTGTTGAGTATTATCATGCAATTAAAAGTTAAACGATTTATCATATTAAATAATAATTATACATTAAATTTTATTAAAATAAAGTATACTTCAGTAGAGCGAGGTTTCTAGTTAACTGATCTAATTGCAGCCAAAGTATGCTGTCTTAAAACAATCACCGTTTCGTGCATGCGTAGTTTGAAATCAGGTGGAACATAATCTTGTAAAGTTGAATTAGGATTAATTTTTCCGAGCACAAAAATCCGTATCATAATACAGAATAAAAAAACTATATGACTTCTTATACATTTTAATTAATATATTTATAAAGCAATATGACATCCCTTTGAGTAAATAAATGGGTGGTATGCTATTAAAATTGAGGTACGAGACATAGTAAATCATATGATCCGTACCTGAATTATAATAACACACCATCCAAATAATCTAAACAAATTGTGTAACATCGCTGTTTTACATCTCCATTTTTAATCTACGCGTTTGATTATAGTTCCTTTTGTACTGTTTTTTTATATTACTGTTAATTAACACCAAACCCATTTCTTTCCCACCGTAACTGCGAGAAATCTTTTTTTTTTTGGAAATTGAATTGAAAATCATCAAAAAATTCTAAAATACCTTATTTTTTTTAGATAATCAAAAAATAATCATGTGATTTATTTTTTAATGAAATAAAGATACGCCATCACTGTAGCAGGTTACTTGATCATAGCAAGGGTCAATCGAAAAATTTATTTTTATATTTGAATCAGATAATTTTGAAATATTTATTAAATTAAAATTAATGTTAGTATCTGTCATAGTAACTTTCACTGGGCATGGGTTTAAGTTTCGTAAATATTCACATTATTAAGTTGTTATAATAAAAAATTTTTTTTCGATTTCGTAAAAACAAATAGCATATTTTCTTTTTTTGCTTATTTTTGGTAAAAAAAAATATATATATACTTCATGACACTTTTATAAAAAGGTACATAAAAATTTTTTCAATTATTTTAATAAATAACTGAATGATATTACATGAAGTACCTGATTATATAAAAGATAAATAATATGCTTAAACTTTTTAATAACACTTATTAAATAATGAAGCAGCAAAAGAAGTGAGAATTCAATACAATATTAATAGTAACAACTTATGCCACATAAGAATAATGCGCTGAAGGAGTCAGTTAGGACAGGTTGAAAGAATTCGAACTGACACGAGTGTGTGAATGGTTTCCATAATAATAATTTTTCAGACACGCTAGCGTAATAGTAATTTTTTAATTCTTCTCAAATTGGTTTTAATCATTCTTTTTAATTCTTGTCTTTATTTTGGCAATTATTTCTTTTACTTGTTGAATTTCAGCTTTATTTAATCAAATGGAATGAAATATGAAATATTTCTTTTTCTTGTTATAAATCTTAGGTCAACATTTACAAAACTTGAAAATACCAAAAAAATAAATATTTAATTGGGTATTTTTTAAAATTATTTACTTTATACTATTGTTTACTGTAATTTATTTAATAATGCTAGGTTCAATACACCTCATCCAAATATCTTCAACACACTTGCAATAGATACTACGATCTGCTTTACGCTTTAGGAAATTTTATAGTCGAAAAATTACATTAATCAGTATTCATTAATAATTAATCATGTCATTATTCATTAGATTCTTAGAGTAACGACCACCCACCTTTCGAACCTGTGTGTTATTTATAAAAAATAAATCACTCCGCCACATGATTTTAAAAAAAATTTTTTTTTGTTTACATCACTTTGGCATTGTCGATTACCCTCTTAGGTTATAAAAGAGTAATTAAAAAGGTAAAATGACACGTTGAGATATGTGACACCTTAAGCTTAAGCATTAATGTTTATGCTTAATCTTGGAAGCTTTTAATAATCGCAATCTCAACTTTGGCGAAAGAAATTAAAAGTGGCTTATATAGCCATAAGTGTGTTCATCGTTTTGCTATATTAGTTTAATTGACATATTCATGTGATGAAATACTCTTTAAATCGTAAATGCATTACGAAATTTATAATTTTTGTTTCAATATTTGTACTTCAATGGTATGAAGATATAGAAAAAAAAGACTTATGCAAAACCTTCTTTATTCAAATGGTTATTCTTTTTTTTTTTTTTTTAACACAAATTTCTTTAGGTTTTGCTCATTTCCTAACCACTTAATTGAGGTAATTTATTTTCAAGGGTGGAAGATTTAATTTTAACGGAAGAAATTTATTCTTCTTTCATGTATAATTCAGAAAATAGTTAGATAAAAACCTGTTGTTAAAATTTATTTTTCAATTCTTTTGTTTTAAATAGGGTTCAATTATAGGAAAAAATATTTTTTTTTCTTCAAAAATTCATATTTTTTTTAATAGAAACGATACTGTTTTATTCGAAATGGCCTGCTTGAACTTAAATATATGAAAATGTGATGTTCCCTACAAAAATCTGTTAAAGGCATACGTGACATCATTAAAAAGAATTAATAATATAATTTCAATACAGTTTTTCTAATCTTGGTCTTTATCTTGACTCGTCTGTCACATGACATATTACCTGCGGTAGTGGGTATTGGCTAGTTTATAAATATATTCATAAAAATGTATAACTTTTTCTTAACATTCCTGATGTAATTAAATCGAGCTTATTTTTATTTTCGGATATTTTGGGGTAATATTAACGTTAATGTCGATTTTTCCTAAAAGATTTAGAAGCTTGTTACAAAACAACTCTAACAAAAAAAAAATCTGTAGCTTTTTTTTCTTTTCAAAAAAAATTTATATGTTGTAAGTATCTACTGTAGTTTTTTTAGCAATACAAAAAGTTTATAACTTGAAGCACACCTTGATCACCACCTTTGGCACTACCAGCTTTTATGAGATCAACTGATTAAGGAACTGAGGATAAGTGAGAGCATCGGTAAAGTCGATCGTAATATTTTCTGTGTATATCAAAAATAGCTTGGTTAGAATGCTTTTTTTAAATAGGTTCCTTAGTGATTAGCATTTATATACCTGAAACAGACACGAAAGTACCATCAGAAGTGGATGCGTAACTAAAAATAATTGCACCAGTCGCAGAATCGCCGAACCTGCCATTAACCTCACCATCTATACAATGTAATAAATAAAATCTATAAATTTACTATTGTCATTGTCATGTTTTTCGCAAAAAAAAAAAAGAAAAAGAAAAAGGGCTTCTCAAAATAAATTCTTTCACCTAGGTGATAACAATAAATTAAAAATCATAGGATGAAAGATATGATTTTTAGGGACACGGAATTTTCACATTTTTAGATTTTTTGCGATAAGGAAATAACCTTTTTTTTACCTAGAGGATTTTGTAAAAGAAGCTACAAGTCTAATTTTTTATGCGAAGCTTTCATTTTGTTAATTTGCATCCAGATCAATAGATTTGCCCGGATTTACCGATTGGTAAAAGATTAAGTTTAAAGAAAATCGATAATAAAACTTTACCTTTTTGTATAATTAAGAAGAGAAGTAGAAGAAAACAAATGTAAAGCAAAAAAAACGCGAAACTTCTCACTTTTTCCTTCTATTTTTTATAGATCTACAAGCTCGAAACCAAAAATTATGGATGTCTTCAAGTTCCACCATCTAGTTTAAACCTTTTTATATTTGATTTTTTCATTTGGTATTTCTGTGTTTCGCATATGGACACTTGTTATTATCTTGTCAAAGTTGGCTTATATTTTTCACAAATTTAACGAGCACATATAAAGTATGTTATAAAGTATGTTATTACAGTTACAGTATTATAAGTATTTGTGTAAAATATGACACTGCCTTTTTTTAAAATGAAACATAATTAATTAATTAAGCAACATGAATTTGCTTTGTCTATTTAATTGCCTATGCAAAAAAAAATATACTCTCGAGGTAGCTGCAACTATATATACAAATTATACTTTCTAAACTAATTAAAATAACGTAATTGCTTAATTTTTTTTGTTTAGGTTACTTTTAAAATTTGGTTATGCGTGTTTCAGTGTTTTTACAAAGGCGATCAAGATTTCTAAGCAATCTATTTCAGAATAATTAATTCATGTAATTTATAAATATTCAAATAAAACGAATTATTTACTTTTAATTTTTAATTTCGCGCGCTAAATTCTTCATTAGTTTACTTTTAAAAATTTTATGTTTAATTCCATTCGTTTTTGAAAACGGCAATAAATGAATCACCAGAAATGGATATTTCTTGAGAGTTTTATGATTTTTTTATTTAAGAAAAGTTTAGGAGGCGATCTTTTGATCTTTTCGTTATAAATTTATCTAAAAAAGTTTCGAAGGGTTAAATTTTTATTTATTAATATTATCTAAGAAAGCTTCGAAAAAGGAGATTTTTTTAAAAAATATATCAAAAAAATTCCAGCGAGACGATTTTTTAAAGTTGATTGTTACGCTTTAGTTCGTTATTGTTACAATAATTAGCTAATAGCTGTATACAGTATTAATTATAATTTTAATAAATTTATGTATTGTTAATATTAGTAATTGCTCGATATAGTTAGAGATTTACATGAGATCAGCATAGGCTGCTGGGCAAGTTGACCACGGGACTCCGGCCAATTGACCACTGGTCAAAACGACCTCTAGTCAAAATGTCCTCTGGGCAAGTAGTCATTTCAAAATTCATGTGTAAAAAGGCGGGATTAATACTTGGTTTAAAGAGTCAACCTTCAATGATATCTTTAATAGGACATAATTTTCCCGATATTCCCCCTTATTTTGATATTTTTAACGTTGTAGTAATTTCATAGTTTCGTAGGTTCGACATTTAATAAAATTAACTCCGTAAAGTAATACTGAATTATTAATTTATATTAAAGAATTTTTGCATAAATATTACATCATTAAGAATTCTTCTGTTATATTATACATTCGTTTATAAATGTAAACACTAAAGAACTGAATGCAACATTATCACAAAAGATAAATTATGGATCATCTAATTTAATTCATATATTTGTTCTCACAAATAATACATTTATCAATATATACAGTATATGCTTTTCTCAGCGAAGCTACAGTTAAGTGGATTGAAATTTATCAACAACGAATATTAATATAGATATACATTGTGTATAAGCTCGTAATATCAATAATAAATAAATGTAACGATAATAGAACAATTAAATTATTTTTATTTTAATACACACATTTACTTAGTGCTCGGGTTTCAGATAAACTCGAACTAGACATTAGTGTGCAAATAACATTTAAAAATATTCAGGTCAGCATTTACATAACCCCGACTCGGTTCCTGAATTTTACGGATATTATTAATACCGAAAATCGAATTTCGATGATATTCTACCAGGATCTTTTTTATATATTATAGGTTCATACACCGATCGATAAATTAGTCCCAATTTGATTTTAACTTATTCTAGGATTTCAACTAATAGTATTTGCTTTTGTCTGCAACTATAATAGCTCCACCAGAAAATACTCGCTCTACTAGAATAATTGTTGATTTATGGTTAAATATGATAATTATTTACCTGTAATTACATGTTAATCATCACCAAAATTACGAAGCCAAGTTATTTCAATTTTTTTTTAATTTTTTAAAATTTGAAATATAAATAAAAGAAGATATAATTTTAATTATATCTATTTTAGAAAAGACATTTAGAGAGTTTTTGCATATTTATGTATGATGGAAGATCTTTTCCTACAAAAATGTTTTTGTAAATGGTTCACTAATCAAAATTATTCATTTTCGAGTAATTTAATTTTCAGACTTGACAAGTCAAAATCTTTGCTCATTCATTATTTAATTATTTATAATTAAAGCAACGTAACGTAAAACAAAATGAAGTTTACATAACTTAAAATCTCAAATTCGATCACCCGGATTTATTAATTGTCGAAAATCCGGACCATGGTTATCCCTGTTAATTTCCGTTGGACATTTGATCCGCTAGACAAATTTAGTAATTAATTAGTCAATCAAATTGATCTAGCCAATCAGTAAGAAATTTTGTATCGCTGAAATTTATTGGCAACGTTACAGAAAACGAAATTTAATGAAATTAAATACATTTATTTGTTATGACATATTAGTTAACTTTCAGACCGTAAATTGATTCGTTTGATCATCTTTAATAACGACTATAAAAATGCAGATTTATTTTCTGAGACCTCGACAAACTTCATTCCATTTTTATTTTAGCATATAATTTAATACCTTATAATTTTGTGAATTTTTGCTGACTATTGTCTTAGATCTCCTTTTTAGTAAAAATTAATCATGAGGATCTTTATCATTACTACGATATCTCTATTAATGATGTCATTCCACACGGTAAATTCCCAAAAAAACAAACTTTCGGGTCAAGAAATTAACTCTACTCAAGCAGCATTTAAGAATATACCTTCTCAAAATTCGGTACGTGAAGTTTTATTATAAATCCTTTTAATTGTGGCATTGATAATTACATTACTAATTATGCATCTCATTTATAGATCGGTAAATTGGACAGCGAAATTGTAATTGTCACTCACTTTACAATGTATTAAATAGTATATTTTTTTATTATTATTAACATGTTCAATTTTTTGACAATTCAAGAACTCAGAAGTCGACTGTGGAAATAATAGGCACTGTCAAGCGGTAATATGATTTATTGTCCTACTTCTTATTATTATAACTATTACTAACAACTTGTTATGAATCAGGGCCAACAATGTGCTTCCAATAATACTTGTATTCCATTGGTAATTATCTTATGTTTAAAGCTTCAATATAAAATAAAATGTTAATGGTACCTTAACTAATTACTATTTTATTTTTTGAAAATTCAAGGGCGCAAAAGACTGTGGTAACTCCACTTACTGTGACGCGGTAATGGATTTATTTTCCTCATTTCTTATCGAGTATCATATCATTATTTCTAATAACTTGCTTTGAATCAGGACCGACAATGTGCTTTTAATAATAGATGCATTCCAGTGGTAGTTAACTTTATATTTCACCTTCAATGTGAATTAAAATATTATTAATATCCTTTGTTAAAATGTGTTCTATATTTTGCACATTTAAGGGTACAAACGACTGTGGAACATTCTACTGTAACGCGGTAATGATTTATTTACGGTTTTCTCATTGATTTTTTTATAACTAACAACTTGCTTCTAATCAGGGCCTACAATGTGCTTTTAATAATGCTTGCATTCCAGTGGTAATTAACATTTGTTTATACTTCAATGTAAAAATAAATATTAATGGTACCTTACTTAACTAATAACATATTTTATTTTTGAAAATTCAAGAGCGCAATCGACTGTGGTACATACTACTGTGATGCGGTAATATATTTTAATTTCATACATTTTATTAGTATCATCATTACTAACAAAACTCTTTGAATCAGGGCAAACTATGTGCTTCTGGCGATTCTTGCATGCTTTTGGTAAATAGCTTAGTTGTTTTCATCTATAATGTGAAATTAAATAATAATGTACCTTTACTAAAATGTATTCCATCCGTTGGCACCTCAAGGGTCAAATCGACTGTGGAGTTGGAATACACTGTGAAACGGTAATTTAATTTTTTTCACTTCTTATTGAATCTCATTATTACTAACAACTTGGTTTGTATCAGGGTCAACAATGCGCTTCTGAAAATAGATGCATTCCAGCGGTAATTATCTTATGTTATCAATGAGTATTAAAATATTAATGGCTCCTTTACTAACATCAAGTACATAAATGTTGTAAATTCAAGGGTGCAGTCGACTGTGGGACACACTTTTGTGATGCGGTAATATGTTTATTTTCCACTTATTTTTTTTGTGTATTTATATTATTAACAATTTGCTTTGAATCAGGGGCACCAATGTGCTTCTATTAAAAGATGCATTCCTCCGGTAATTAAAACATGTTAAATATGAATTAATATATTAATGGTATATTTACTAAAACTAGTTCTATTTTTTGTAAATTCAAGGGTGCAGTCGACTGTTTAACACATTTCTGTGCTGCGGTAATAATTTATTTTTTCACTTATTATTGGGTTTCATTATTATTAACAAAAAACTTTATATCAGAACCAACAATGTGCTTCTAATGCTACTTGCATTCCAGCGGTAACTAACTCATGATAAATATGAATTAAAATACTAATGGTACCTTTACTAATCAGATGATCTACCTTCAAAAATTCAAGGGTGGAGTCGACTGTGGTACTCACAACTGTAGACCGGTAATTTATGTTCTACTTATTAATGGGTGTCATTATATAATTATTAACAAAGTGTTTTAAATCAGGGCGAACATTGTGGTCCTGAAGATTCTTGCATTCCACCGGTAATTAATTCATGTTCAATATGAATTAATATACTAATAGTACTTTTACTAAACATATTCTGCTTATTAAAAATTCAAGGGTAAAAACTGACTGTAGAAATACTTCGAAGTGGTCCTTGTAAACTTACTAATTTGATTATATGTAACGGACAGCTTCGTTAAAATTGCTATTATTATTTTTTATTTTTTTTTATTTTGCGACACACTGTTTTGACTAAAAATTGTTAAAATTAAATAAGATACAGGTTAGAATAGATATGATTTATATTATAGAATTTTATGTAGCATTTCCAACATTACATGTTCAATTTTTTTTTATCTTTGATATTTTATATTAATCGTGTTTATTTAATAATTCATTAATTAAATAATTATAACCTTAAGGCTAATTAAAATTAATAAAGACCGTGCTTATAAAACGGTTTACAAAGTAAACACGAGAAATTATTAATCGAAACATTAGAAGGAAACAAGATGAACATACATAAATAAAATTTATCAATAATTTATTATGCTTAAAGAGTAAAATATTTAAAATAATTCGTTTTACATTTTTGTAATTTTTATTAATTATTTAGTATGTAAACATTGTAATGTTATGAAATTATTTTCTTTTTTGTTCTTTTGTTTAAGAAATTTGAATATCAGAATAAATTTTTTTTTTTATCCAATCAGAATTAAAAAATTACTTTTATCATAACGATAAGTATTTATGTAAAATAAACAATTAAAAAGAAAGTAACTCGTATTATTCAAAATGTCACATTAATATATAAATTATGAATTATGAATTTGTTGGAAAATAAATTTGAGGTGTTTAAAAATTATTGCTGCACGGAAATTCCATACATAATTTCAGGGTAATAATCTTTATTTCTATAAAAAATTCGCCGTTATTTTTTCACTTTCTATATTTTTTCACTTTACTATAAATTAAAAAAACTTATATATACAACATTTTGATGCCCAAATTATTTTTTAAAGATTCTATTATTAAATACATATAGGGAACCAGCTAGAAAATATTATCCTTTCTGCTGCCATAGGATTTATTATTAAACTGTCCATAAACTCGAAACAATGGAAAGAAATTTACTGTGACATGAAGAAGGTTCCAAAACTTTCCGAACGTTAAAAAACAACTTTCTTTAATTGACAAATATAATTTTATCATTCTCTATTCCACTCACCTTTCTAAAACAATAAATATTATTTTGTTTATAATTTTTGATATTAAAATTTTTTTTTTTACATCTCGAATTATGCTATAAATTGGTTACTCCAAAATGATTATTTCTAAAACTTCGCTTGAAAACAATATAATCATTGATTTTTTTCCCCCAGTAAATTCTCTCAAAATGCATCGTTTTCTTTCTTTCTTTTTTTCTTTTCCATTAAAAAAAAAAATTAGCTCGTAATTGCATAATTGAAATTTTTGAGGATTTACGTTCGTGCTTGCTTGTGAACCAAATATGGTCTTGTTATAAAAATTCAAAATTTAATTCTTTTCTCACTTCCTAATAATTAAAGACGATTTATCTGATAATGAAATCATAATTTGTCAAAACCCCATTAATTATTTCGCTTTGTCAAAATTATTAGTTTAGTGATATTGTTGCAAAATTATAAGTTATCTTAAAAGTAATCGTCCTATTGATATAGAAAGCTTTGAAAAAATATCAACAAAGTATGGGATTAACCTAAATTTTTTGAAATTTATACAAAATACATACGTTAAAGATAGTTTTTGAACGGATTCAGCCTTGCACCTTAAAGTGAATTCCATTCCTTGATAGCCTGTTAATGATCGATATCAACTCTGAAAAGATTTTCCACCAGAGTAAAATTATCATCGCATATATTTATAGGAATATTAACTTGTAGGTGTCACGTTATCGTAATATCATTTATTAATTTATTTTGTTAAAATATTTTTAATTCAAAACAAATCGTTATCAAATGAATAAGTTAATAAATAGTAAAAGACCTTTGTTTAGCATAATCATTTATTCCCATTACTTCATAATATTTAATCAGAAATGGCAGAAATGGCTATACTTTATTATAAACAGCATGTCTTTTATATCTAACCATCTATTATCTATTAACCAAAAAGGTAATTGCATAATTGACTAATTTTTCTGCAATCTTTGCAACAAAATTTCGAACGCTAAAGCAGCAGATAAAATCCATAAAATCCAAATAGCTGAAAAAAATATTTACGAATTTGAGCAGATTTACAATATTTCCAGTGATGCTCAGATTCGTATTGACATGTACTGTAAAATAGAAAGTTTGCGGGATGAGATGAAAGCTAATAAAAATAGAATTGACAAGTTAAAAAGAAATGTCAAATATGCCCAAAAATGCAAAGAAAAAAAATTGAATCAACTTATCGAAAACAAAGAAATTGTCCGTTATGATAAACCCGGAAAGCCACTGCTTCTTTTCAAACATCCAAATTTATACGAAAATATACATGATTGCGTAGAATTTGGATCAGATGATACAAAAAGATGGAAAGAGACTATCAAAGTTCGGACAATAGAAAATTTTGTGTAAAAATCTTGAAAAAATGTACGAAATTTACATGGCAAGGACTACATTGAAAAGTTACCTTTTCCTGTCAATCAAACTCGATTCTTGCAAAAGCACATCATTATCCAGCATGTGTCGCAGTCAATAGAGTTTCGCGTACTGAGATACGTGAACATCTTGATAGCCATTATTGCCTCGCATCAGTAAAATATGCAAAGCAATTTGCTAGCACTTTTGCCAATTTGTTGGTCGTTATCTCCCAAGATGACAATCAGACTTGAAATACCTGCAGTCAGTGTTGTTATGGGACAATGTTAGGACACTGATGGAATACTGATGAGACATTGATGGGACATTGATGGGACAGATGAGATATTTAAGACATCTATGGGATATAGTTGGGACATATAGTTGGGATATATAGCTGGGATAGCAAATGCTTGGGACATAAGAAATGTAAATCATTGCCTCCAATAGGTCGCACATTTCATACATTACAATCTGTAAATGAACCTATAACTCTAACAGACCATGATATTCCTATGGGATATAGGCAAAAACAAGTTCCATTAGTATACTTGATAATAAATCCAAAGGAATCTAACAACAAATTGCGAACAGAAAAACTGGCGATTTTTATATGTCCCTAATGGTCTCTTGATACATCTTCACTTATGCATATGCAAGACCTGAAAAGCCTTGCTTCAAATTCTCAATATGATAATATACTGAAAACGAATAGAACCATTCGACTAATATGGATTTTACTGGTAAACAAAGGACCAGACGAGAATCCCAGGCATTTGAAGAACATAAAATCCTATTATCAACTTTTTAAAAAGTTCGACTTGGATTATTTAAGTATAAGAATGCATGCTTCTAATCAATAACAAGAATTGAACAGATAAATGCTAAGTTAATCTGTTCCATTTTTAAATTTTAACCAATCATGCCAATTAAACACAATGCAGACTTTGTTTATTCTTATTAATAATGGAGGAGATAGATGATTCTTTTAAAAATGAACTAAACCTAATTGAACTAGATAATGATAACTATGAACTAATAAAAATAGTTCTTCTTGCTTTGTCTTCTAGTCATTATCTTATTTCTTGAATACATAATGTTGTTAAATCTAAACATTGGTGGTATGAAATCTTACCTTTATATGATAATATATGATATAAAAAAGTATTAAGAATGGAAAAACAACAATTTAATAGGCTAATACAAATCTTACAGCATGATATAGTATTTCAAGGCAAAGGAAATAAGCCACAAGCATCTGTTAATTTTCAATTAGCAATATTTCTTTGACGACTTGGTTCTAAAGATAATATCATATCATGAGTATTTGTTCTCGATTTGAAGTATCAGAAGGTTCTTAATTCTTTATGTTAATCATGTAATAAAACAATAAAAAATAAAAAATTAGAATTTGTTCAATAGTCTAAAGACAATAATCAAAGTGTTATTCATATAGGATTTCAAAATATTGGTGGATTTCAAAATGTTATAGGAGCTATAAATAAAACTCATTTTATTTTAACTGAGTCACTAACATAAGATCCAACAACATACTTTACAAGGAAAAAAAGATATGCAATTCAATATCAAGAAATTGTTGATTTTAAAGGAATTTTTATTAATTATGTAATAGGATGGTCACATTGTTACGTCCGATTTGTAACTTAAATAAAATTCTCAATATTAATAATGCTAAGACTAAACTCAGGGAATCACAACGAAGATTCTTAGTAAACGTCAAAGATTATTCTCAATTAAACAC
>CAMKVN010000764.1:0-24115 GCA_946474995.1 Funneliformis geosporum
AGATAAAACTTATTATAATATATTACATATTTATATAATTAATTTAAAAAAAAAATTTTTTAAAAATATTAATTATTTATAAAAGTAAATCAGAAAAGAATTTATAATAAATAAGCAAATTTGCCTGTGAAACCCTACAATCTAAGGGATAATGAAGGTCTGATTAACCTAAACTTCAACTTTGTTATATTGAAGTATGATTGTACAGTATTTTATAAAATAAAAATTTCATATAATTATTTCATAATCTATCATAAAACGTTTTCTTGTGAAGTTCTATATACTAAAAACATGTTTTAAGAAAAATAAAATGCTGCAGACTGGATGTATCTTCAAACACATTTTAATAAAATTATTTGACTTCAAAATTGCCTAAAAATTACATTTTTATATCTATTTTATCATTTATAATTCATAAATAAAAAGAAGTAAAAGGTAAAATAAAATTTTATTAACTAAAGCAATTGTTTTCTTAATATCTTAGGAGAATTTGATTGGCTAAGTTTTTTATTAATAAAAAAAGCCTGAAGGATTATTTGAATATTTGAACCTTAGCAAATTTCTAGATTCTACCAAACTTGAATAAATGCTTGTTAAAGAAATATCTGTATATAATACAATTTTTTTTGCGGATGATATATAAATGTTTCAAAAAGAAAAATGCATAAACTTTTTAAATAAAGCAAATAAAAATCAAATAGTATATTTAACTAAATTCTTTATTCCCACATCTTGTTCTGCTATAGTAACATTAAAAAAATTATTTCAATATCTTGAGATCAAACTAAAGAAGCATCAAAACATGAAATTATAAACAAGCATTATAGTAGAAACTTTATTTTTTTTGAAATCCTTCTTGTTTAAGGTTATTTTTAAAATTATTTTCTTTTGGAAATATTCTTTTGAAAACATTATAGAAATTTAGGTTTGCACATCAATCGAAGAAATACATCATGTTAAAGAAAACATGAAGAACATGTATGATAGAATGCAATGCTTATAAAAAAATTTCACGTTTTGTATTTTATCCATCATCATCACTTTTAATAATTTGTTGAAAAAATAAACTACTAATAAAGACTTCATTTTCTTTTCCCATTTATATCATAGAATTTTGCAAAAAAATCATGATTTTTTGAGGTTTTGTATTTTCATTATTAGCGAATCATATTATAATTTTCTTGAAAAAGCTGTTGCAGTAAACTTTATAAAATATAACGGTTATTTTGGTTGCATATTACGTAATTTTAAGACGAATATCTTATTTTAATCGACTATTTGCTAAATTATTATTCTTTTTTAAAAAATTTTTTTCCCATTTGTCGGTTTAACGGATCGACTCAATTTTTGAGCAGTCGGTCATTAAACAAAGCGCAGTAATTTCTCTAATTATGAGTCGATTCATCCTAGTTTTGTTGTAGTGACGGATATGATTCGATCCAATCCCAACCTTCAGATTGATCGAGATCGGTCATATGATCAGATCGCGATCCTATTCTTACTGCGGTTGTATCCAATTTCGCTAATCGTCCTCTTTTATCCACTCTTTTTTTTTTAATCGAACAAAAACAGGTTAAAACATTCTTTGAGATCAGGGTTAAAGGTGTGATCGAATTCCGTATCGTTAATAGTATGATTGATACATAACTTTACATACGGTTAGCTTTCCCTTTTTTATCTTGCAAATTTCAAAATATTACATTGAAAGAAAAAAAAATATATATTTATAAAAAAAAAAAAAAAACTTCGGCATCTCATTATTCATATAATATATATTATTTTTTATTATTATTCGATGGTAATATGAATTTCTAACTATGATTTTTATTATCGTGACTTGGCCGGTAAAGACCTCTTTTTTTCATTTGTAGCGTGACTAAAATAGCAGTTTATGTATTTATCCTAATATCTTTTTTGTTCTTATAGTTAAACTATTCCATGTTTTGTCCATGGATTTTAATTTCATTTACTAATTGATAATATAACGAATTCCTCTTTAAATATCAAAGCAATGGATAATAGGAAACAACAATATAAAGTTACAAAAACCAATGTTGAATTACGAAATGAATTTGAACAAGATTCCATAATAAATCATGTAGAAACTGATACAATGTTAATGCATACAAGTTCCCAAGAAACAATTACAATGGATCTTAATAATCAAAAAGATCAATGGACCGAAATGGAACAATCTATTCAAGCAGTATTAATGAATAATAATAATAATTCTGTAGAAATTACTCAAGAGATGAATCCTATTGGTGTACAAGGTGTAGATGATGGTGATCTGATATCTGTTAGTACTATGGGTATTGATTATGGTGATGATTTTGAAATGGAAGATAAAATGATTAAGAAAGGTTAGATGTTGATTTTTTAATCATTATTGCTTATAATTATAGTATGATTTGAATTAAATTTCATATTGAATCGAATATATTAGTTCCTGATAGATATGCCCATCTCACCGAGGAGGTGATAAGTAAACTTGAAGAAGAATTATATAGACACGATATGGCTATTAAACAACTTGCACAGAATCTTAATATTGATGTTTTGTGGGTTCAGGTATCGTGAATATTTTATCATCTTTTTCTCGGATTTTATTTTATTTTATTTTATATTTTAATCAACATCAATTGATACCTGATTATTCCTTAAGAAATACATGAAAGATCATCATGAAACTGTTACAAGTAATAGTCGTAAACGAAGAAAGTCGGGTTATAACGTTTTCCAAGCCACCGAATGGTGGCCAAATCATAAAGAAGAATTTAATTCTTCTTTTGGAGCTGAATCTAATAGAGCTTGTGCGATCGCTTGGAAATCCCTCTTAGAATCTGATAAACAAAAATATGAAGAAATGGCCTCTTTAGATAATGAAAAAATGAAAGAAGTTCAATTGAAATATATTGAAAATTCAAGGAAGCGTAATACGCAAGTACAATCCGATATAAATAATATAAAAACCACGGTAATTAAAAAATTTTTTCTTTCCCAAGTTAAAAATTGGATGAGTGATCGTATTTATGATAAAATATTGATTGTATAATTTCAGATTCGCTGCATGGAAAAAAAGTGTGGTGTAGAAGTAGCCATGTTTGTTGTACCTAATAGAAGTGACGATTCATTTACTTCACGTTTTATTGGTACAAGTGGTGGTGAGGCATTTTTCAGCGCTAGTCCTGAAATGTGCCCTTTATTAGATAAATTTGAAATTTATACAAAGAATCGTTACCTTGGTAAGATTAATGAATTCAAAGAAAACTTGGAAATATTTTATAAATTGGTGAAAAAAATATATTTATTTTATTATATTTTTATTTTAGAACAAACTGGACAAATAGTTATACCACCCGCTAAGAGAGTTAAGAGAGAACCTTCTATTACAAATTCCACATCAAAATCGCCAAGATCTTCTAATGAATCACCTCATAGTCCAATTGCTGTTAGTAGTACTCACAGAAATATTAATTCCGCTGACGTTAAAGCAAGAGTTAGAGCTATTTTACGTGCACGTTATAGTATGTCTTTAAAAATGATCATTATTATAATTGATATTGAAGAAAAAAGATATTAATAAAATTTTTTAATAGATAACGCTCTTGGTACGGAGGGCTTAATTATTCCTTATAAAAAATGGAAAGATCATCAAGGTGAAATAGAAGTTATAGGGTGGCCTGAGGATGTACCATTTGATGATTTTGGTGTACTTAAAGTGGCTCAGAAAAAACAAATTTTAGATTGTTTATACAACATTTCCTTTAGGAAAAAAGAAGATAAAATTATTCTTTAAAAAATAAAAAAATAATAATAATAATAATAATTTATATAAATCTATTTAAAAGAAAATATTTTTTTAAAAAAAGTAATTATGAAAAGTTAGATTTATTTATAACATTTAATAGTAGTTAAAACATTTAGATTCTACGATTATATTTATATTTGCAGTTCAATAAATAATAGAATGATACAATTTTATTAATATATTAAAAAACTGAATAAATAATTTAGGTTGCCATAAATCATCAATTCCGGCTAACATTATATATATCTCAACTACATTACAATATGGTGTCCAATAATTATCCTAATGTTGCAAAAACTCATGCAACTTAGTTATAGATTGCAAAAAATTTTGATTATGATATAATATCATATATTCAGAATATTAATATACATACAAATTCATGATTATTATAGTTTTTTAAAAAAAATACAAATATAAATTATTATATACAAGATCTTCTCCCATTCCTCCACATTTTCCTATTATCCCCCAAAAAACACTTCCGTCCGTCATCTTATCGAATCAATTCAAACCCTTCGTGGCAATGTGGAATTGAAGATATTACGAAAATAAGAATTACTGGAGCTTTGCCCAATATTCTTTCCTTGCCTCAAATAAGCTTGGTGTATACTCTTCTGACCTTACAATGCTAAAGTTTTTAAAGGCATTACCATTGGGACGAGAACTCTTTGCAACACGGCCATCAAAATCTAGAACCTCATTTTCTAGACGAGTTGGGTTATGTATATCATTTATGATTTTGTCTTGTTCATCTTTTATTAACTTGAATTTCAGATGACCATTTGATTTATTAACATCAACAACCTAACAATTAAAAAAAAATATATAAAATCATTAAATAAATTCATAAAATTAAATTAAAAAAGATTGCACCAACCTTCAAATCCATTGAGACCGTTATCCCAACATTCTTAAATTGTCGTTTATATCTTAACGTATCATCAAGTCTAATAATCTGGGCTTTGGCCATTTCAGGAAGGGAAATTTGTGCAGAATCACTAATTCACGAATAAGTTAATATATTGTAATGCAAACTTTGATAACACGCGCAAATATATTTACCCTGCAATCTGTTTCTTCTCTAATTTTCCCCAAAGTCCAATTCCCCATTCTTGTTCATATTCATCGTTCTGCAAGTATTGATGATGTTATTAAATAAATATTTAAATCTATTTTATTTATATTTTTTTGCTCACCTTCCAGTTCTTGGGAACTTCAGTCTTGAATTTTTCAAAATTATTCCATTGCGTATCGACTCCATTTTTAGTATTATATCCATATTTAATGCTCGTTTGGAACCACCATCGAGCATCTTTAAAAGAATCTGAAAGCCAAAAATCAAATCGAGGACAAACTTTAACGGGGTCAAGTTCGTTGACCGGTTCAGATATTCCTGGTTCATAAGAATCTAATCCCGCAGATATATATTCTCGTTCGATCCTCGGAGTATCAATGGGATCACCATCATCATTCGCAATTGGAACTAAGTCATAATTCGGTAAAAGTCTCAAAAGACGGCTTTTTTGTTCGTTTGTGAAACTGTTGTATTTAGCAAAATTGAAGAGTGTCTATTTATTAAGAAACATATTTGTATTAATTATTATCATTATAATAAATTCTCATTTTAGAAAACGGAAGTACTTACTTTTAATTGTTTCTTAGCGAGTAAAGATTTGGTGTCAGTATATAATTTTTGAAGATAATCAATATCTTTCTTCTTCATCCAAGGACGTCTAACAAACAACTTGTTTGTATATTCACGATAAGGTGGACGCGGCTCTCTAGGAACTTCAAATAGTTGTGCTTTAACTATTTCCCATTTTGCCTGAACAAGCGGATCAGTTCCATCATCATCAATCATAACCGAATTATCATTCTTAGAAAAATTGCTCAAAGAAGTATTTACGCTCGATTTTTCAGCAGTCAACGTATCCTGACTTTTAAAAGACATAAAACTAGTGCTTTCAGTTGCTGACGCGTCATCTATTACATTAATAACGTTCTTTCCGCTGCTTGGTGACGTGTCTTTACTTGCTTCAATATTGTAAGTACCTGATTCTTGATTATCCTTATTTGTAACCTTTATTTCCTTTGTTGTTTGATGCTTGACCTCGATGTGAGCCTTTTTTGCACGTGTGTTTTTTGAAGCGGGTGAGGAAGGCTTTGTACGTTTTTTGGGCAAAGGTTTAGGCTGAGTTTCTTCATTTTCAGAAAAAACTTCTTTTTGGACAGACTCCTCTGGAATTTGTTCGTTTTTGGTTTCGTCGCGTTTAATACGAGTTGACCTTCTTACTGTTGTTGAGGGAGTTCTGTTAGCTTTTTTTCTTGGCATCTTTCAAATTTTGAAAAAGTAGAAGTATATTTGAAGGTGAAAGCTAAGAAAGAAAACACGAATAATTTTACATAAAAATATTTATGGTAAAAATTGAAAATAACTAAATGAGAAAAATATCAATGACAAAATGCAACTAACTGCATTGACCACTCATAAATTACGTTACTCAATACCTAATCGCAATGAGAAAATTTAAATATATAATAGGTAAACCTTATTATAACTTGCATAATTATTTAATTTATTCTTTAAAAACAAATTATATTTAAGTTTTACATAAATACAAGTTTTTTTTTCTTAATTTTTATTTAAAATTTAAAATTGTTATTTTAAATAAAATTTCATATTATTAAATATATACAAATATAAATGAATTTGTAAAGATTTAGTAAACTTAACCTAGAATAATAGTTTAGCCATTTCTTTTAAAATTAGCCAAGTATGAATAATATCTTGATTTTTTAATAAGTGTTATTACTAGAATTAAATAATATTTTTAATAACATTTATAATAAAAGGATAGAATTGTAAAGAAAGTTTTGATTTTTTTGTTACATTAGAAAGGTAAAAGATATGTTTTTATTTTATTCTAAAGTAATAGAAATAATAAATTGTAATACTTGAAAAATTAAAGATATTTATTCTTATTCTTATTTTTATCATATTAAATAAAATAAAAATTTATATCAAAATCAGATTATTAGATTTTAATTTTGTTAATTTAAACTAATTAAATTAAAATATTTGAATATATGATTTATATATAAATACATAATTTATGATATTATTACAATTTTAAAATAAATGTAATAATAATGATAATTATAAAATATTATTATTTTATAATAATTTATCTTATTATTAACAAATTAAAATAAATTATATTAAATTTTTTTTTTTTTAAAGTGTGGTAGCTTCGCATAATCTTTATTTAAAGCAAGTAAAATATAAATAAAATACAAGACAAGAAAAGAAAATACAAAAACTTCTAAGTATTCAGATGGGAGAGCGTGGTTGCTACTTGTCCAAAAATTTGACTAGTCATTACCATACCTAAAGAAAGAAATAAATGATGAAGGAATAAGTATAAAAGGAGGTGGGAAGTGAGAAAAACCACTCGTGATCCAATTATTCTTTTTGTGTTGTAAAGTGATGTTGACTATTTTTTCTGCTTTGGCAAGAATTTTGCATCTATTGACCCAGATTTTTGAAACTGACATAAAAATATGATGGTAGATGTGTGAAATAAGTGACATGGTAATGAAACTGTCATTTGTAATAATCTGTATTAAATTAGATAAGTCCAACGGTACTAAGCCTTTAATGAGGTCTATGAAACAGAAATTAATTGAATTATAATCAGGATTCCAAAAGGAGGTTGTCATTATCTGATAAATTGTATCTTGTGAGTTAATTAAATTGTTGTTAAGTAGCGATAGATGGTTGTAAATTTTGTGTTTTGTGGAGGCTATAATATCGATAACAGTTTCTATTGAGTGTTAGCAAGTCCAGATGTGATTAAAATCTTCATAATCGAGTTGACATCTACAACACATCCAGTTTTATTTGTATATTAATGGGCTCCTTTTTTTCAGAACTTCTAAGGACGGAAGCATTTCTAACATGAATTTAAGTTTCTGTTTTTTTGGTGAAGGAGACCCAGAAGGATGTAGCAGATTTAGTTTTGTTATCATGTAGTACTTGAAAGGTAACATTTCAATCGACCTTTAATGAATGATATTTTGTGAAGTGTGGTATAAGTAAGACGTCGTAAAAGCGTTTCGCTTGTAAGAGGCTTTTGATAAAATGACAAGTAGGAAGGAGAACGGGCATGTTATTGAAATGTAGGATCATGATGGAGTTGAAGGCATTAAAATTGAAGGATAAAGTGGATCCATTAGATTTTGCTAACTGATTTACAATATTATTAAAGGGGTCATCAGCATGTGCTTTTATTTTGTTCATATGTAAAGTGATATTTTTAGCATGTAGAAGATCGAAAAAGTATAACCAAAAAGGATAATGATGGAATTTGTAAATGGAATTGCGTTAGGAGGAAGTGGTAAGGAAGAAATGAAGTTTGTTAAAGATGTTAATAACAGAGAGAGAATCAGTAAAAATACAGACGGTTGAATGTGAAGGAGTAACGAATATAGTGGATATGATTGCTAATAATTCAGCTAAGAGAGAGGATAGATTATGTAGATAAAAGGAAGAATAAAATGAAGTTGAAGGCCAATGTGAGTCAGTTTGCAATCAGGCTAGTCCCATCCGGAGAGATGAGAGACCAAGATCAATGAGAGAGCCATCTGTATAGAAGGATAAGAAAGTTGCATTGGAAAGGTTAAAAGCTAAGTTAGTAAGTTGCGTCATGGAATTGTTGTCAAAGATATAATTAGATTGAGGAATATCGATGTTTAGTGGAATAGTAAGGAATTTGTTGGTAGGATTAAGTGAATTTAAGGCAAGTTAATGTAATATAAGAGGAGATAAAAAACAAAGACGCTCGATATGATTTTTGGCTTTTATAGAGATCACTGAACACAAGTGCAGTGGATTTTTAAAGCAACACAATGACTGTCTCCACAACATTTTTCTGTGTGACTTTATAGATAGGTCATTAAGAGGGCAGCCAAAACAGGGATCTAAAATAGTACGAAACTGTTCATCAATTGTCATAGTATAGTGCTGAATATGTACGGTATCCTGCTCAATAAGGAGAATTTTTCCCACTGTTGAGTTGTTTAAGTGAGAAGACCATAGCGTAATATAAGTGACTTCTTTTGAGTCTACTGAAGGAGTAACTTGTTTAACATAATATCGGTACTCTATTTGTAAGGTTAGATGTATGGTGCGTGTTTGAGGTTCAGTAAGGACGGCTGATTCGATAATGTCAAACCATTTTGGCCATTTTCTGAACTTAAAGGTTCTAATGTTCTGGGAAAGATCACGAAACAGAAGTAAAAAGTTTCCATTTGAAGTCATAAGTTATGACAGGAATAGTAATCCTATACGATGAAGGTGATTGGAAAATTTCCTATATTCAAGCGGATTGATTAATTCCAGGATAGGTTTTATACCTCCTTGTATAACATTGGTAATTAAATCATGAGCAGTGAACAAGAGATTCAATAATTTCATCGATGTTAATATTGAGGACTACCAGTTATTAAAGAGAGCCAGTGATAGAAAGGGCCAAAAATTAAAGGGCGATGATAGTAGCCATTCCTTAATTTGAAGTTGTAAAATACGAATCTTGAATGTGATCCCAAGCAAACCAGGATCATTGATCATCTTTTGTAGATTCGAAATCTTAGCTTGTAATTGATGATCGTATAAGTGTGCTAAGTTAAAGATCTTTGAAGAGTGAATAATTGCGTTAGGAGTGCTAATCAATAAATGTAAGACTTTTTTGAATGTTTTACGAAAGGTTCCCATTAGCATGTCACAGAAGTTAGTTATCAGATAAGTAGTTTGTATTTTGTAAAGTACCCTCAGAATGATTACCACATTGAATAGAGTTACAAGATGTTTGTCAGTTAATTTTTTTTTTTCATAATATTGGCGGAGTTAAAAATTTCCTCTTGCACTTGTCGACAAATAAATTTTTTGTTTTGAGAGATTGAGATCCAAATTCCTAAATAACGAATAGAAGTTTTGGGATCATTTGGCTGTAACCATATATTATTATTAGTAAGCGTAAAATTAACTCTATTCTGTGTTGGAAGCGATGTTAAAAGTACAGACTTGTCCCAATTAACTTTAATATCATTTAAATAATAGAAGCTATTAGCGATCAACATAATATTATTAAGGTCGTGTTTAGATTTACTTAACTATAAAGTGTCGTCCATGTAGGCTAGGCAAGCACATGCGCGTCAAAAATGGGTGCAGTAGCTTCTGTGATATTGGTGAATCGATCTGTTTTCAAAGTATAACCTAGATCAGATTGTTGAATTCGTACGAGCAAGGGGTCGTAGTAAATATACCAAAGAATGGGGGAAATTATTTCACCTTGATCAATACCAGAAATCACTTGATAATCATCTGTATTTTCATGAACTGTGAAGACTTGATTAAATCGTGATGAGAACAGAGCACAGATGAAGTTGCAAAAGGAAGGAAGTAGTTTGAGATGCAGAAGGGCTTTTTGAAGCATGGATATATTAACTCTGTCATATGCTTTTAACATGTCCTGGAAAAGGAGCCACAGTTGTTCATTGTGTTGGTAATAGTGATCGTATATGAGATTATCTAAAATATGGATGGGTTCAAAAGTAGATCAGAAGGGAAGACCTGCAAAATTGTTTCCTTATAAAATATTATGATTGGAAAGAATCGCTAGTAGCCTTTGATTGATGAACTTTACCAGGACTTTTCTAGGGCATTCTAATAGGGTAATCAGTCTTGTGTTGTTAAGATTGTATTCCCATAGTTTTGGTTTAGCGATGGGATAAACGTAAGCATCTGGTATTAGAGATAGATTCAGACAGCCACATATGAAAGTCCAGAAGGCTTTGTTTGTACGAGGACCAAGATGTTTTAGAAGTTCATTAGAAATCTTCGAAGGGCCACTAGCCTTATCGTTTGGAAGCAATTTAATAATCTGAGCCTATTCCTCCTCTGGTAGATCAATAGGTCAATATGAGTGAGTGGATCATAAAAGGGTTGCCATTCGTCTGGGATATCAGAAGGTGCATTTTGTGATCCAGCAGCATGTTGAAAATGTCTTGCTGTTTCTTTTTTAACATCCAATGCTGAGGTGAGCAAACCAAGATTGGCTTGTGAATTGTCAAGACAACAATCCAGGATGATTGTTTGGCATTTACGATTCAAAATAGAGTCTATCATCTTTGATTGATCCGTTTGAAAGTTGTCACATCTTTGTTCAAGAGCTTGCTTTATCATCTTTGTCTTATGCTCATCTTCTTTAATATTTAAGGCTGTTGATACTATACCTAGGAGAGAGCTAATTTTAGGCAGGTTTTAATGAATTAGATTAATGGTAGCAGTATTGATTGTATCAAAGTGTGTATCAAAAAGGGGTGCAAAAGACCTAATTTTATTGTAGGTATTGATCCACAAGTCTTTGATTCTGCCAGTACTGATACTCTGTAAGGAAATACGTTCCAGTTTCTGAAGATCAAATAGTTGCCTATAATCTTTTTTAAGTGCTGAGGGTTTAAAATCTTTAATATGATCAGAAGATTATCTGTGAGGGATAGTCAATTCCGCAGCTTTAATGATACACTGTTGAAGATAGTTCCAATAAAAGTTCAGGTTATGGAGTGATGATAGCCAGGCCAAGGTTATTTGTTTAAGGTGGCATGATTCTAAAAGATTATCAGTTTTCTGTAAGAAGGTATCCCATTGTTGATTGTTAGTATTGTCATATAGAAAAACAGTTTTTTTAAATGCTTTAGGTGAAACAGATCTTTGAGTCATTTCTGGAATGGTGATTTTAGTAACAACCATGGAGTGATCAGTGTATTGTGGGTCTACTTTTATGACTTCTGATGACATAATATCATTTGAGATGGCATGAGAGAAAAAAATATAATCAATACGAGAAGAAGTTGATATGGGAGAATGACTGTATGTTGGATGGGTAGTATCAGCATTATCATGAACAAGATCACATGAGTTGAAAATGTTATAGGATTTAAGGAGAGAGAAAAATTCGTTTGATTTGGAAGGATTAATAGAATGGGTTAGAATAGTGTTAAAATCACCAAGGAGAATGATATGTATATTTTTTGTCAAAGCTTGTTGGATAATTTCGAATACCTCTTTAATGGTTTGAGTACATAGTTGAACATTAGAACTTGAAATGTATACGTTGATAATTCTAATTTTGAAGCGAGCTGGGAATTGTAGATCTATATAAATATATCTTCCCAGGTTGCTAGTATGATTATATATGTGGTTAGCAAGTGGTTTTTTGATTGGAAGACCTATACCAAAGCCAACTTGTTGGGAGTTTTGTTTATATTCGAAAAAGGGAACAAAAGATGGAGGAAATGAAAAACGTAATGCAGAAACATCTCTATTTGAATTAAAATTAGTTTCTTGGATGCCAATGACATCGAGGTGATTACACAGATAAAGACTAGTTAACAATTTTTGTTTAAAGGGGTCATTGAAAGAACGAACGTTATGGGTGGCGATGTTTAAGGTTAGAGATAAAATGAGAGGAGTAGTTGAAAGGGACATATTTGAAAATGTGGATTGATCGCTTACATTGGAAGCATTTGTTATACTAATCATAATAATTATAAGAATTGTGATAGGGGAATACAAAAACATTATCTTCATTTCTGCAGTTAACTGATGGGGCAATAAGGGCTTCAACTAGAATGATATCATTGATAACATTTAAGGTCTGTAAGGCACGTTGCATTTGGGCTACCGCTTGAAGAGCATAGTTAAGCTTTTTGACATTCATTTCAAAGTTTTCTCTAAGGGCATCATTCTCGTCACGTAAATGATCAACTTCAATATAGTCGCTAATGATGCCAGCTTTGTAAGGATTGAGGTCTTCATAATCATCATCTTTCATAGCTGGAGAAGCATTAAGTTCATCTGCTTCTATTTGGGTAAGGGCAGTGATGCCTAAATTATCTTCAATAGCTTTGACTCTATCAATAGTGAAGGAAAGATCATTGTGAATTGAAGTGAATTGGTTCGTGATAAGTTCAAGTTTGAGCATAATTTGGTCTAATTTAGGTTGATTATCGGTTGGATAATTGGAGTGGTTATCTTGATAATATTCATGTTCAGTGCTCTCAGCCCAGTCCTGATTTGTATGGATACTAGCAGCAAGGGTTTGATCACCTTTTGCGTTTGTTTTTTGCTGGTCAGGGTGATGGTAGTTGGAAGGATCATTAGGATCAGATTTTTTGGTAGTATAGGCATATGAATCGTTAGATTGTTGATAATTATTTGAGTTTTCTGTACGTTTGGGTACTTGCTTGTTATTTTTTTGGGGAATTTTGGGTTTAGGTTGAGGAGCTTTATAATTGCTAAACTGTGCAGGTTGATATCTCTAATATGGATTCCGCATTTGTCTATCATTAGGTGCTTTGCGGTTACAGTGGCAGTTATATGATTGATATTCAGGAACTGAGCAAATATAACATAGTTTTGTGTTGGGGTCAGTCCAAATGAGTTTTTTTTGATCCAGATAGAAAGTATCACATTCTTTAATAAAATCAAGTCTTTCTTGTGATTTAAAGTAGAATATCGCATACTGTAAGTTATGATAGTTAGATTTTACTTTGGGAATTACCCATGCCATTGCGTTTACGGTTTTACCAATATTAATAAATTGGCGTCCATTTGTATCAATAGGGAGGTTGGTTAACTTCAAGGAGAATTTTGATTTAGCTCTAACTTCTTCATTGGAGAGAATGCATTTGTGGATACGAACTAAATCTTTGAGTACAAAATAACTATCAATAATATTAAATTGGGACATGTCAGTAGTGTCGTCATACGTTACAGTGGCTTGTTGCCACAAATTTTTTGTAGTCATGGAGCATCTGATGATCTTGCCAAAAAAGGAAAATACTGCACGGATATTCACATCGGTCACTGAGATCGGGATTTCAGTAATTTTAATAGATTTTTCTGGGGTAAATTTGCCGATCGGAGTTTGTGTAAGGGGTAAAAATGTGATATTTTCCATATTAGGAATGTGAAAAGCAACAGCTTTTTCTGCGTCACCTCATGTAGTAAATCCAATTCTGATAATTTTCTTTGTTGGGTCGGTGGGGAAATTTCTAACAGATGCACCAATGAATGAAGGGTATTCAGTGTCACAAAACAAATCACAGGCAGCATTTGTTTTTAATTTATTGGATTTGCCAGGGAGAAAGATATCTGTGGCGCAGTAAGCAAAGAAAATTGGAGAGTCTTGTTCTCTTTCAAAGCGTGTAATATTCTTTTCAGTGTCGTTTGAAAGCATATTCAGGTTGTAGAGGAGTTTCAGGTGCTTTACCCTTGTTAACGGTGGACGAAGTTGGGTCAATATCTATGGTTTCTTCAGTTGTACTTTTAATTTCTTGGGTGGAAGTTGACTGAACTGGTGTTTGTTGTTGAGGTTCTTTTTCTTGTTGAACAAGTTGAACTCTTTTTGCTGGTGGTGGTAGGGTTCTATTACTAACAGGTGAACTAGAACGGTTACGGTTTGGGTTTCTTCGCAAAATAGTTTTGTCATTTTTCAGAATTTTTGCGAAAATGGGGAAAGAGTTTTTTCAATTTTAGCATATATTATTATGTAGGATTTTCCAATAACTTAAAAATGATCGGCAAATGATCGTGCAAAATGTGATAAAATTAAACATGACCGCTAATGCGCTAATAATGCTAAGCGACATTTCTATAATAACAATCTTTTATAATTTCGTTGTCTCGCCAAATTGCCAGTAATATTAATATTGGCTTACCATCTCACACTAGAGTTTCTATGGACAGTGCTCATAATAGTTAAAGATACGCGTCAGGTTCCTGTTCTTGAACCTAAACAACAATATGCTATCAAAAAAAAAAAAAAAAATGGTTTTGAACAACTCTAAGTCGTATTTTGGTAAAATTGAAATAGGCCCATTTCACAGGTATAATATATATTTTGCCTTGTAATAGATTTGCTGCTGCACGAGATTCTTTCTAATCTTTAAATTTTTTAATTTCATTTTCTGCGATTGTCGGACCAAATGGTTCTGAAAAATCTAATGTTATAGACGCGCTTTTATTTGTATTTGGATATCGTGCAAATAAAATGATCCAAGGAAAATTATCAGAACTTATTCATTCATCACAAGGATGTGAAAACCTTGATGTTTGTAATGTGGATGTCCATTTTGAAGAAATTCTTGATATGGTAAATGATTAAAGTTTTAATTTCCCAAAATACAAAAATTAATCACATAATGTTCTAGTATAATCCAGATGATTATGAGATTGTATCTCAATCTCAATTGGTTATCTCGCGTCAAGCTTTTCGTTCGATTTGGATCATAAACGTTTTCTAATTTTGCAGATGCTTTTTTTATTTATTTTTATTTTTCGTAATTATTAATGTATTGACATCATCAAAATTTCGTGCTTAAATTAATGATTAGGAGAAATTGAATAATATCTCATATGAAACCCAAAGCACCAAATAAGCATGAAGATGGATGAACTCTTAGAATTTCTTGAAGACATTATCGGGCAAATGAAAAGCTTGAATTATTGGATGAAGAACGTTCAGAAATTAAATCACGTTAATATAGTTGAAATGGAAACAAAGTTTATAGGTAACATATTAATCAATCGCGTTTGTATTTATATTAAAGAACAATTATGATTCTAATTATAAAGGCCAAGAAAAACGAAGCTGAAGAATTTCTCCGAGATGAAAACACGTTAACTTTGAAGCAGTCTGCTCTGTTTCAAAATAATTATTTAAATTGTAAGAATAAAACTCAAATATCAATTAAGTCTGTGGTAAATCTTTAGATTTAATAACTTTTTCAGACAAGCTAATTTTAATATGACGATTATGAATTTTTAAAATATCAACTAAAAGAAGAAGAAAAGCATGTTCAGATAAAACAAGATAACAAAGATCTCGAAAATCAATACAACGATTCTGTTAATGCCTTTCTGGTAAAATAAATTATATTAATTTGCAAATATATAAAATTTTCATTAATATGATAAATTTTTTTTTTAATAAGCAACTTGAAAAAGAAACGAATGAAATTCTAGAAGAATTGGCAAATATGAAACAGATGATATTAACCTGGAAGAGAGAAAGAAACAAGCAACTTCTAAACAAAAGAAAGTGACAATGGCAATTTCTACGGTAGGTTATATTAGGTTATATTATTTTGATGCATATATATATATATATTCGAGGACATACAATAAAATATGCGTTTCATTATAGGGTCATCATGGACTTTCGGAAGCGAAAACAGCAATACGATTTAATGAACAGGATTTGAATGATCGAATGGAAGAAATTGTAAGCTTGGAAAGATCTTTATAGGCTCAAGAAAGTGAATTGAAAAAATCATGGAAGCCTTAAAGGGTATGAGAATCGATTATTTTAATCAACTTGTGTAAATATTTTTTTTAGATTGTTATTATATTGAAACTGGATTTAATCTTAAATAAAAGCAAGTCTGAAGTTTATTCTAACCAAATTGAAGAAAAAAAGAAAAGAGAACTTGCGCCTAGGTCAGTGAAGATCAATGAGAAACAATCTCTCGTTGATATCAAGGAATCGGTGTATATTATTTTAAAAGAGGAAGTTGATACAATAAAACAAGAACTTGTCACGTTTAGAGAATCATGTCGGAAAAGGTATTATTATTAAGAATCAAATTGCTTTTTGGTGATCAATTAATTAATCATAATGAACTACTTGTTTAGAGTCAAGAAATCTAATCTGCAAAGAATTAAATCAAAGACTTGAAACGAGAAATTCAACAATTGAACACTGTTTTAAAGGTTATTATTTAATTTAACATTTAAATTAATATATCAAGTATTTTAAGGTAATCATAAATATCTTTTATTACTTTAGCATTATCTTAGTCAGCAAATAAGTCTAGTCTTGCCGATTCTCAAAGAGAAGAGGTGGCGAAAAATCTTTTACAATATTCTCGGTCTAGAGGACAAACTCTTAGCAGCTTGATAAATCTCAAAGATAATGATTGTATAAGCGGAATATACGTAAGTTCGCCGGAGCGGAGTGTTCTATAAATTGTTATTGTTATGTTGAAAAACTTATTTATTTTAATTTTTAATTAGGATCGTTTGGGTAACCTTGGTGCCATTGATAATGAATACGATGTCGCGATTTCAACTGCCTGTCCTGCATTGAACAACATCGTGGTTGATTCTGGTGAAGTTGGACAAACTTGTGTAGAGCATCTTAGAGAAAACAATTTAGGTCGCGTCATATTCATTCTACAAACGCCTGAAAATGTTCCCCGTCTTTTTGATCTTGTTAAGCCGAAAGATGATAAGTTTATCCCAGCATTTTATAGTGTGTCACAAATACTTTGGTAGCTGAAAATCTACAAGCGAATAGGATAACATTTGGTAAAACTCGATGGGCGCGTAGTGACTTTAAATGGTGAATTGATTGAAATCTGGCACTATGAGTGGCGGAAATGCCCAAGTGTTGAAAGATGTCATGAATTCAACATTTTCTTCCGACATAACACCCGACACAATAGCAAAATTAGAAAGAGAACGTAGTCACTTAGAAGTACAATGAAGAGAATTAATGAAAAACTTAGTATTTTAGAATCTCAACTGCACGAGAAAAGGATGAACTTCCTAAATTAGAGTTTGAACTATCAAGTTAGAGATGTATGCTGATGCTTGCGTAAAAAGTATGAAACAAGAGTATTTGAGTTACGGTACGTTTAGAACTTTTCACCAATAAATTCTTGGTAAAGGTTAATAAAAATCAAAATTTTTTTTTTGATTTTTCCTTTAAGGAAAAAAGATAATTTAAATATAGATGATACCAGGCGTATGGGACAACTTCGAACAACTTACACAAGAGTTGGATAGATTGAAACGTCAACCTTCAAAATTGAAGAGATTAAGGTTTTGCAAGATAAGATTTTAGAAATTGGCGAGTGGCCAAATCAAGGGCGGAAATAGAAATGAATAAATTCGAAAATTCTCTCGCAAATAGTGAAAGGGATAGGAATATTACAAAAGAAATTCAACAGAAAGCCAATGTTGCACGTTCCATTCGTGAAGCCAAATCTGTAATTATATTTGAATTTTTTTATTAATATAAATATATAAATACTTATTTAAATGTTTTCTAAATATTTAGATATTGGAAAGTAAAAAAGAAGAATTAGATGAGATCAAGGAAGAATTTGATGAAAAAATCGAAATTATTAATAAGATTAGAGCAATTGAGGTTTATATTTATATTTAAAATTATTAAGTCAATCTTTTTTTAATGACTAATCATACTATGTACTTTATTAGTTAAAAATCCAAAACCATATAGTAGATATGAACGCAATTTGACAGAAAATAAACAAAAAGTTATTCATTGGCGAAAATCTCTTAGACTTCATGAAATCGGGTAAGGCATGCTGATGATATTTTTAAAATATTCATTCTACCATTTATCTCATTGACTTTTATAAATAGGGGCAAGAATTTCAAATCTATACTGATGATGAGCTCGATGCAATGAACAAAGATACATTACAAGGAGAGATTGATGCTAGATTTCTTTGAGAGATTAATTTGAATTCATGCATGAATTCTTATAATCTTAAAAGATCGTATTCTTTGCATTCATAAAGCTTAACAGTAATCTCGTCTAGATCTTTTTTACGCAATTTAAAGTTTTTCTAATTTTTTTTTTTATATTCTATTTATTCTTTATATTTAATTATTATTTTTTTTTTTAAAAAAAAAAAAATCCTTAGAAAAAACCGAATCTAAATATTTTGAAGGAATATAATATTCGTATAAATTACGTCAAAAAGATTTTGAAGAGATTACTCGATCTTTTAAGGAAGCAGGTTGGACGAATTCATGCATGGATTCAATTTTATTTCTCAAAAGCTTAAAGAAATATACCAGGTACATAATAACATTTTTTATCTCAATATATGTTATATAAAATATAAACAAATGATATAAACAAATGGTTGTTTTTAGATGATTGCTTTTGGAGGAATGCCGAGCTTGAATGTTGCGATAGCTTGATCCCTTTTCTGAAGGCATTCTTTTTAGCGTTATGCCGCCGAAAGAGTTGGAAAAATATTTCGAATTTATCTGGTGGAGAAAAGGTATTTCGTATGTTCTCCAATGTTTCAATTTTAATTATACTTGATATGTAACGAATATATTATTTTATCAAAATACAGACACTTAGTTCTTTGGCTTTAGTATTTGCTCTGCACCATTTCAAACTACACTCATATATTATGGATGAGATTGATATGGCTTGGATTTTCGTAATATGTTAATCGTCGCTAATTATATCAAAGAACGTACTATAGGGACGCACAATTTATGTTATTAGTTTACGTGATAACATGTTTGAATTAGTAGATCATTTAGTAGGGGTTTAAAATTGATGATTAGGTACGATTCTTTCTTGCAACTAATTTTTTTAATGAATATTATTAAATTTTATGAATAATATTATTTTAATCAAAATCAGTTACTATTAATCCGCGTAAATTTCATGATCTTAACATTAAGTGAAAAATTTGGAAAAGTCTCGATATAGGCCCATTGTGTTAGTAATTAGCGTTAGTAATTAGATATGCTAAATAATGTCTATCAAAATATTACCGTTAAATAAAAAATTTGTGTGAGACGTTTATTTTTACTTTATCAATTTTAATAGCAATATTTATTTTTAATGAAAGATTATAAAAATGATTGCATCAAATTTTTTTAATAAGATTTCTAGGAAAAAATAATATTCTAGATCTTATTTATTTAAGGATTTCAATGTGTCAATAATAATAGAATTAGATGATTAACACAAATTGAAAACGACATTAATACAAGAATTTTACATGGAAACACTTATACTCTTTAGCTGGGAAATAACTGTACAAATCTTATTTGATCGCAGTTAGAAAATGAATTAATAATTAAAATCGAAGCATACAATTCAGAGAAAAAAGATAATATAGGTGATATTATTGAAATAGAATTTTTTGTTGCTGATGTGATAGAATCCTTTAGTAGACATAACATTTCATATACAATTTGATTCATATGATAGTTATGATAGTTCGCCTCTACAAATGCTTTTGATATATTAATGACCTCATCAAAAATAAGAACATCACCAACGTTTAGTTTTTTGAAAGAACCAAAATCAAATTATAAATTAAAATAAGAAATAGTATCTTACATAGGATCTCGTGATGCTGGTTGAACAGGGCATCTGGAAAAAAATTTGTTGAGAATAGCACAGACTTGTTGGTATATTGATAAATGTGGATACAATATCTTTAATGATAAGTTTACAATACCAGCAGACTTCTTGCAGTTTGTCAATTGGTATGACCCTTTAATAATTAAAAAAGGCCATTCAAAATTTACCCATGATGAATTAAATCATCATTATCAAAATCCGAATGCTTATCTGGATTGTTTCTTATTTTTTAAAGTTCTTTTTAACCAAATTTACCTCTAATCTTATCGACTATATAAATGATTTGATTATTAAAGTAGAACAAACAAAAAAAAATAATATCTATATAGTAAATAAAGAGGATACAGGAAAGTTGAAAATTATTATACCTGTTATATTTAGAAATACGAAAATAATAAAAAATACAAGCTGCAACATATTAAAAAAGCAATTAATATAAATTCATTTTATTTCAATAATAGTTTGTAAATGAAAAATTAAAATATTTACCTGTAATTTTTGATATATATTATCTTTTATTTGTATAAAATTTGCATCTAAATCATATTATAAAGTTTCTGCTAATAGTAAATTTAAATCAAATTTAATTTTTTTCTTCAATAACTATAAATGATTGATCATCAATTACTATCCAATCAATTAATTTTTTTCTAAATCCTTGTGATGTAAACTTTTTTTTTATTTGTAATAGTTCATTATTTTGATAAATATTTTGATGATGCTTTTTTATATATCTTTATAATATTGAAGTAGATTAATTTATTACCAAAGTTTTTGCTATTTTAAAGTAAACATTAATTAAAATTATATTGTGATATTTAAGTATAAAAAATACTTACTCATAATAATTGCATTTTCAAAAATAATCTAATATAAAATATTGATATATTTTTAAAGTTCTTTTTTTATCAATTAAAGATAGTTCTTACTCATTATCAGAAGGTAAATTTATTTGATCACTTTATGACATGATTTATATTTTAAAATTTTTTTTTTTTAAAAAAAAATTTAATAATATTAAATTCAATATTTCAATTAAAGTCTTTTTATTTTCTAAAAAAAATAAAATCTAAAAAAAAAGTTAATGAGGCTTGTATAATAACCTTATAATTTTAATATTATAAATTTATTTGAAAAGATTAAAATTTCTTTTAAAGAGAAGCCACAGATATCTTTTCTTTTTTTAAAAAAAAACCTATAGAGACTTTTTCTTTTCTAAAAAATCCACAAAAGCAATTTGTCAAAAAACGTTTTTGGTAATAATTTCCTTCAAGGAAAGTCACAGAAATGATTCCCTTTAATAAAATAAACAGAAATGATTTCTTCAATAAAACGCCTTTGAAAATAATTCATTTCAAAGAAATGTTTCTGAAAATGTTTTTTTTAAAGATACGCTTCTAAAAATAATTCCTTTCAATAGAAAAGCCACAAAGGCTATTCCTTCAAAAAAAATGCTTCTAAAGCATTATTATTTTAAAAGTAATGCTTCAGAAGCAATTTATTTAATGTAATGTTATAGAAGCATTTTTGTTTAAAATAAACGTTTTAAAAATATTTCTTTTAAATAAAATGTTTCAGAAAGTTTATTTTTAAAAGTAATACTTTGAAAGCATTTTATTTAAATAAAATGTCTGAAAGTGTTATTATTTAAAATAAATGTTCTAGAAGCATTTCTTTTAAATAAAATATACTGAAAATATTTCTTTTAAATAAAATGTTTTAAAAATGGTATTATTTTAAAACTAACATTCTGAATACATTTTTATTTAAATAATATATTCCAGAAGTATAGTAATACTTCTAAAGCATTTTTTTAAAGTAAATTTTTAGAAGCATTTTTTTAAAAGTAATGTTCTAAAAGTGTTATTATTTAAAAATAATGCTTCAGAATGTTTATTTAAAAAAAATGCTTCAGAAATATTATTCTTCAAAGAAACATTTCAGAATCATTTTTTTTGAAAAAAACTTTATCAGAATTGTTTTTTTTAAGAAAATATTACTAGAATTATTTAAATTTAAAAAATAATTGTCTAGAATATTATTCTTTAAAGTTAATCTACTGGATTTGTTATTTTTGAAAATGAAAAATTCAAGCTGACAAGCTAAGCACAGTATGAGTTAACTTAATCAGCTCACAAATTATTTTATAGTAGCTTGAGCTGAGCTTTAGTAAGTTGGCTTATGAGGCTGTGAGCTAACTGACTTAGCTTATGAGAAGCTTTAGTTCTAACAGACAATACTAATTATTTAAACTTATTTACTAACTTATTTATCTTGGTCTCTTTTTAATGCAGTAAAAACTAATTATTTTAAAATTTTTTTTTTTAGTTATATACCAGTGTATAAATCTAAATTAAAATATATACACACAAGTTGATAAATTATTATTAAAATAAGAAAATTATAATAATTTCTTATATAAAATTACCTTTTTTAGATATAATTAATTTATTTTTAGTAATAATTTGTGCATATTTTATGTTGTATAATATGTGAAACAAAATATTAATATGCAGATATGCATATTATTCATATAGATTTTATATACTATTATATACTTATTTTTCTTCACTTAATAGTTAATTAAGAATGTGTCAGAATAACTGGTTAATTTGATTAGAGTTGAATAAACTTTTCAAGAAAGATTAAATAACATTTACTTTATTTTTCTACTTTTGTATATATTATAGGATTTTTACTTTATAATAAGAATTGAATTTTTAATAAATAAATGTTATACTATATCTTTAAAATATATATATATATAATTTTTATATCATAAGTAATTATAGATATGTTTGATTATATTATATAATTTAATAAAATATTACATATTCTATTTATATAATATTAATATAACAGGTAATAATAAAAATATTTCTATTGATAATCTGATTATAATCTAGATATTATTATATTAATATCAACAAAATAATCCTATTATTATTTTTATAATATCCAATTAGAATTCTGATATTCACTTTTTATATCATTATTTATCAATCAGTATCATCTGATTTTAAAAAATAAAAAAATAGAAAACTAATCAAATCAAATTTGAATTATCAGATTTGACTCAATTGGTCTCTTATTTGTCATTGTTTAACTAGTAAATATATTGTTTTAAAAGAACAATAAAAAAATATCAATATTTCAAATACTAATGTATCATTTTGAAAGAATAATAGAAAAATAATTGTTCTTTAAAATAATAATGTATAATATCATTCTTTTAAAATGACATTTTCATTTCTTTGAGATAATTATATTATTCTTTCAGTAATAATTATATTGTTCTTTTAATATAATTATATAGTCTTTTTAGGTTGATTCTATCATTTTTTTGAGAATGATTTCTATTGTTTCTTTAGAATAATTGTATTATTCTTTTAAAATAATGATAGATTGTTCTTTTAGATAATTGTATAATTTTTTTGAAATGAATTTTATGGTTTTTTTTCAGAGACAATTGTATTATACTTTAAGAAATAATTATATTATCTCTTTAGAATAATTGTATTATTCTTTTAAAGATAATTATATTGTCTTTTTAGAATAATTGTATCATTTCTTTAAAAATAATTATATCTTTTTAAAACAATTTCTATTATTTTTTTAAGATGATTATATTGTTTCTTTAGAATGATTGTTATTATTTTTTTAAAATAATTATTTATTTCTTTGGGATAATTTTTTATTATTTCTTTAGAAATAATTCTATTATTATTTACTATTTACTCTTATTCAATTAAAATAATAATATTATTATTATACATGAAGTCGAAATAGATCATTTCGGATATCCGAAATGGTCGAAATGGTCGAAATGATTTCGACCATTAGAGGTGAAAAGTCGAAATGCTCGAAATGATGTCATATCACATGATTTTTATATATAGAAAAAATAAAAAAAATAAAAGACGTACGATCTCGGTCAATTTCGCTCCGAATCGTATGAAACAACTACCATTCGATTCCCCGCGACTAGACGAATCCAATGAGCTAATATTCATTGATTTTGGATCAT
>CAMKVN010000765.1:0-24108 GCA_946474995.1 Funneliformis geosporum
TGCTAAATGATTTATGATTATGATAAAGGAATAGACAAATCATTTAAATGGTCAAATGACCAGGTCATTTCTGAACATTGTTATGAACTGCATGCTATCGATATATTTAAGCTGACCTACCTTCATAGACTTATATCGCTCAAATATTTCAGCTATAACTTAAATATGAAGGGCATTAGCTGATCGTTCAACAGATTCACATATCAAGTGAGAGTCATAACCTCAGAAGTCTCAGAAGTTATGAAATATAACAGGAATTGGGGTCTTCCAATCTTGTATTTGGAGTTTGAGATTACAATCCTTATGGCTGATCCACAAAACTTACCTGTAATATGATAATGATCCCAGACCTTATTGGCTTTAGCTTTTTCACTATCAATTACCTTAGTCGCTTTATCAATGGTTGTTTCGATGCCATTATATTCAGCTGAACCCTTTTTAAACTTTTCTAGCTTCTCTTTAAGATTGGTTATTTTATTCTCTAAGCGCTCAATTTCATCTATATCTATATCAAACTTACCTTTACAAATCTAACAGTTAATTGCCTTTGCGAAATTTTTCTTGTTTTCTTCAGACTCAATTCGCTCATATTTGATGGCTAGGATCTTATTGATTTTGACCAGCTTCTGATCGATTCTTCGAACGAATTCTTGTATAACATTTCTCCTCTGTATAGAAAAGGACCCTATACATCTCCAGTGTTAATCCAGTAGACTAGATAACAGAAACTATTGGCCTTTTGCTCAGCGAGTTTAATCATACTTCCACTATATGCTTCATTACACTACTAATTGCCAGCCTTGAAATCAGCTATAATAATACATAGAGCATTGATCATTTGACCATAGTTTTTAAACTTCTCGAAATCATTGACTCCTTTCACTGGCATTGCGATTCTTTGAGAGGCATTTTCATGTATTCTTGAACACCATTCTAAATGATGTTTTAGAGACTTTTCAGAAGGCCAGCTTATAATGTATCTATCACATAAATATTTCTTTTCTTTATGCGTATTATCACCATATATTAATCTGCTAGGATTTTTGATCCAGAGAAAGTGATTTTTTTGTTCATACTTATTTGTCTCATTATCTTTAGTAATATCTGTAAGGGCTAATAACCAAATTTTATGTTTTCTTTTAAAGTTTTTACTAGCTATTACAGGTTTTGGTGTAGCTGTTTCTTCTTTCCATTTCCAGACATTGATGGAGATATCTGGATTCATCTCCTCAATCTTATTAAATATACGTGAGCAGATGGGAGTGGGCATTAGGATTCCATCTAGCTTGACTATATCTAAATATGGTTTATATTTAGTAGCATAAAAGATGATTTGTATCCTATCCTGATCTACAAAATAGCAACTTAATGCACCTTAAAGACAATTTTTAGAAGGTCTATTTGTTTCTGGATCTATAAGAACATGATTATTAGGATTGATAGTACACTTTCTATTGGCTAGCTTCTTTGGAGTAGGAATATAAGATCCTCCTGTAGCTTGTTGGCATTTATATACCTTAATAGTTATTTCAAAAATTCACTCAAGAACATATTCAGATCCCTTTTTTAATGTATCCTCAATTTGCTTATCTATTTCTCCAGCTGATTTAGTTATATGCTCATCTACATCATTTATTAATAGCAAATATTGCATCTTCCCTCTTTCATAATTGTATACAATGATGTATGACTTATGCCATCTCAATCTCTTTTAGTAATCGAATACAAACACAATGCTACTATAGCTGATTTTATTTGGTTTTTCTACGAAACTCTGTTTAAAGAACTTCTGTTATTTTCGTATGAATTAGTCCTATAAGTTGAGACATGTATGGAATTTTTTTATATTGTATAGGATTAGCTATTGGTTGAATAAAAGCATATTTAGGATTGTCATCAGGATAGGAAACTTTGCCTACCTATTTGCTCATTAAAGATCGATTTTTAAGTGATCTTTCTAGATCCCTTTCAACTAGACATTCTTCAAAGTGGATGTTCTTTACCTTCTTTTGCCCTTCTCTATGAGATTGAGTTGATAGATCTGGTTTAGCTTCTGGATCTTCTTCTGGTTGGGAAACTTTGGTTTTCTTTTATTTTTTACTAGAGGATTTTTCCATCAAATCAAACCATTCGGTATCTGTTTTAGGAAACTTTTTGTTTGTAATAGACAGGTTATTTTTTATCCCTTGTTTCGTTAACCAGTTAGCCAAATTCTCTATAGACAAAGAAGTAGTTTTCTTTTGACTAGAAGTCTCAGGAGTTGAAGCTTGTATCTCTTGAATAATAATTTCAGAATCTGGTCTACATTGATTTTTATTACTTTTATAATGTTGACGAAGTTTAGCAGGTCTTGTAAATTTATAATCGTAATCCTTACAAGTAGAAATTTTCTTATCACTTCTAGGCATGATATTAATAAGTCTCACCTGCTTAATATTGTGTAAACTTTTGTTTAAATAAAATTAATTACCTCTTTGGGTGTATCTGCCGTTCACTTTTTTATATTGCAGATAATTTTGTTTAATTAAATTTTTTCATCACTATTGTAAATGATGACATCTTATACTTGCGAATATCTTCATAATTCTGATAAGACTTGTGGTAAAGCCTGTACTCGATCTGAAGGATGTCAGCAATATTAGAAGACTAGAAAGCACTATTCTTGTACAGATTGTGATAAACCTACTACTACAGCTTGTGGATGGTGTGCTGAATATATTAGAGGATATTATGTGATGCAATATTATAATAAATTGCGGAATAAGGCTTAGAGATTAGACTTGATAAAAGGTGCGACTTAGAATATGATATGCATTTTAGGCTTCTTTCAGCTTTTCATTCTGAATTTTTCCGCACTTAGAGGTGAGACTTGATAAAAGATGTGACTTAGAGGTATGCATTTTAGGCTTCTTTCAGCTTTTTATTCTGATTTTTTCTGCACTTAGAGGTGAGACTTGATAATAAATGCGATTTAGAGATGTGATTTAGAGATGAGACTTAGAATATGATATGCATTTTAGGCTTGTATGATTAGGCCCAGCTCAAATCGCGTCACTTTGTTCCTTAATTTTCGATGGTCCCTTCTGCGGCAAACAGAATAGTAAAAAATTTTTGATATATTATTTAGGATTAAAATCAGGCTAAAATAGTTATATCAAACAGTATAATTCTTGATATTTAAAGGTTAATTTCAAGCCAAGTTCGATATCATCATCTAGAATTGAGTCAAATCATGCTAAAAGTTTAAATTCAATAATGGATTTGTATAACTAGAATTGATTCGGAAGCAATTTGGTCATTTGTCCCAGAACCCCTTTTTAACCTATATTTTTGTAATTCAATTGATATTTGAATATTTGATTTGATCAAATTCAAATCAAAGAATGATTTATTAATCAAATCCAAATTAATGCTTGAATTGATTCGATCAAATTCAAATCAAGTATTCAAATATTTGATTTAATTCGAATCAATAGTAAAGCCATTTTCAAAGCTTTAAAAGTAATTTTTACTAAGAAAACTATAGTAAAAAGCACTGCTGCAGCTTCAGAAATATCTTTTTTACTAAGAAAATCATAGTAAAAATGCTTCTGCAGCTTCATAAATGCTTTTTTACTAAGAAAAACATAATAAAAAACGCCTTTGCAGCTTTGTAGACATTATTGAAGCTGTGATAGTGGTTATTACTAAGTTTTCTTAGTAAAACCAAAGTTATGATAGTGGTTATTACTAAGTTTTCTTAATAAACTGAAGCTGCAATGACGGTTATTACTAAGATTCTTATTAAAACTGAGACTGCTGAGTTATTTCACTAAGTTTAATAGTAAAAATTCACCTGTTACTAAACTTACTTTGTAAAAGCTATTTTTAAACTTTTTTAGTGCAATTACTAATAATTTTCTTAATTAAAACTTTAGAATAACTTTATTTTAATATATTATTATAAAAATTAAAAAAAAAATTTATATACAATTTGATTCAATTCAATCTGATTCAATTCAATTCAATTCAATTTGACAAATATTTGATTCAATTCAATCAAATTCAAATCAATTCAAATTGATTTGATCAAATATTTGAGTTCAATTCAATTCAATTCAATTCGAAAAAATTAAATCAAATTCAAATTGCTTAAATATTTGATTTGATTCGATTTTGAGGAACTCTAATTTTCATTTTCTTTATCACTTTTATTTCTTTTTCTCAATTATTAATTAATAACATTTATTTCATTTTTTTTAATTCATAATCTATTGCATTTTGAATTATAACATTAGTTTGTTCTGAAGTATATCTTTTGATTTAATAAGAATAAATTTTAAGGTAATTTGCACATAGTATTTATAAATTTATATTTTGAAGCTTTTTCTAAGCCTAACAAATAGCATAATTATTTCATTTATTAGATTTTCTTCTAATATCAAATAATAACTACTAAGTTTATATTTTTCTTGTCAATTCTATATTTATTATTAAAAAAGGGATACTAAAGTACCTTATTACTAATATTACTATTATGAAAATTTACAAAATCCTAACATAAAATATAACATAATTGTGAAAAGATTTTTATTTGATTATTATGTATCACATTAAATCTTATTGAACAATTAATTGAACCAAGTTCAATTGCATATCCAATTATTAAATTGGACAATTGGGCAAAACTATTTGAAAGAATTGGCAATTGGATGCTATTGATCTATATCCAATCATCCAATCATCTAAATCATCCAATTCAATCAATTGAAATGGGACCAATACCAACACTGCTGTTTATTATCCTAAGATTTAATGCATATTTATATAAAAATAATTATAAAAATAATTATATAAAATGTTTGAAGATATATAAGAAATATAAGAAATATAATAAATATATAAGATATAAGACATACTGTAAGAGATATATAAATATATAAGAGTTATATAGGAAAGTTTCCAGTAAAATCAAGTCATGAGGCATAGTAAATCATATAATCATAGAAGACATATATGACATACTAGTCATCACAGTCATATATGTCATCCAGGTCATCTATGTCATCTTCGTATAACAACAGCACAGTAGACAACAATGACGGAGATAGAATATTTTTGTAATTTAATAGCTTTTTCCTATAAGATACAGTAATATTAATGTCATCCTATAAAAGCAAAAATATTGAATGAGAAATATTTCACAATAGTATTATTATAAGATAAGAAATGGTTAAACGCAGGAATATACTAAAGCTTAAAGTTTTGTCAGTGTAAAGGACGACCTTTATCAAAACTTGAATCATTTTATTACATGATGCCACCAAGTCGAAATTAATGAACGCATCCAAATTAGTACGGTAAGAGTAAATAGATTCCATTAAGATGAAATTAATAGATACAAGTACCTGGACGAGGTCCCATTTATCAAAATTTAATATACTTTAATACTTAGTGTTTTTTTTTTGTTTTCCAGAACTTGTATAATACAACGTACTTCTTCAGATATATTAATATAATGATGCATAAAAAATGTAACAATAGTTTCGAAGGGGTTCCTTTCAGCTATTTTTAAAAGACGATACGATCTTATCGCCAACAGTATACTTTCCTACAATAAGTATGTTGGAATTGTGTAAAATCAGATACAAACCCGGTGGGTGATTTTGGAGTGTTTGCTATAGGGGGGTGAATTTTAGTACCAGTTTAAAATAATTGCAAATTCAAACAAAATCCGAGGTACATTAACATTTTTAAGTTCTGTAATGAGATTTGATAATTCTCTGACAGGTCCAAACGCAAACGCAATACTGTTATTTTTAGAAAAGAGGAACCATTGATTCCCTCTTTACGTAAAATGAAAATTCTTTTTTCGCAAATAATCTAGATCCTTGTGTCATAATTTTAATTACATTTGCCATCACGTGAACGGGCTCTTCGTCAGAGAAAATCTTGTGGGTGATGATGTTTCTGAAGACTTTTCTTTAAAAAGAAAGGTTCTATCTATTACTGTGATTTGAATATCATTATTAATAATATTTAAATAATTGAAAAAAAGCTTGATATGCTTTCTATTATTAATAATGAGTGAAATGTAATTGTGAAGAAACCATTTTCACAAGAGAAAATTCAAAGTAATTTAATTAACTTCAAATCTTTATCGAAAGTGGATGCCATAATTTTGAGTTCGGGAATTCCATTTTACTTAAGTAAATCCCCGACTGATTTTCATTTCCAGTGTTTTCTTGAACAGGAAAAAAAAAGTAAATGAATATGCCCAATTAGATAAATGTCAAACACTGTGAGAGATAGTACAAAAATTATGTATTAGAAGAAAGATATGCTAAACCAACGAACTTACCTTCTAATCTTTTTTATAATGACACGTTTGATCGACATGTTAAAAAAAAATCGTGTATATTTATAAAGGTATCACACGATACATAATGCCATTTTTAGTAAAGGATAATCTAAAATAGCAGTAATATAGTTTGATCGCACGGATGGTTGAAGAGAGATGTATTTGGCAAAATACAAAAAAAAGTTTTCGAAGATATACTAAAATCATAAGATTTTCGAAATAATAAGCTTATAATTTAATAATTATTTCAAGTCATCAAGTAATAATATTACATCAAGACTTCGAATTGGGAAGACAACTTTCTTAATTTTTATAATTCGTTAGAATTATGAGAATTTTGAATTTGGTTACTATAATCAATCAAAAAAAGTATTTGAAAAAAATATATATAATGTGTTTTTTATTTGTTTTAAAGATAAATATCTACAGTTCAATCCAATAAATATAAATACGATAAATATAACAAATCGAATATATAAATCTTTATACCATCGTTCATTCATCATCAGAATCAATTAGATCGATTACTTCAATTTTACGCTTTTTGTCAATAAAGACCTCCACAACTTCATCTGAATCATCATCATTAGGATCCTGAGGAATCGGTTCTTCGCGTTCACGTTTATTAACGCTTTCACGAATTTTGTTCGATCTTAAATCACTTGGCAAAAATCCAAATGGACTCGAATTTTGATTGATTTTCATCATTATCCAATCTAATGGTCGGTAATTGAGATGAAGAACAGCCAGAGGCTCCCCATCTTCTATTACTACCGTATTAGTCGATTTATTCTTTTGTGATGAAAGTACTTTTTTTCCTTTATCAAATTTTGTTGTATAAGCGATATCCATACAGGTTTTTCCTTCAGGAACTTTGGTTTGTTCTAATTCATACATCCATGTTAACGGCCTTCCGATTGGTTCTTCAATTTTTTCGTGCCTGCCTTTATAAAAATAAATAGAAATAGCACCAAGGCCTCCATGTTCCATGTACTCAGAACTAGAGAAGTCCTCCTCAACCCAAGATGTAGCATCAAAAATGAAATTGTGCTTTCTAGAAGAATCACTATTATAAAATCCTGAAACTATATATGTTGAACCATTCCAGGTATAATAATGTTTACCATCATTCTTGCCATCTACGTAGATCTTTGCCGCGATTAAATTAAACCTATTAGCGTTAAGAGCCGCAAATCTTATTTCGTAACTTGTTCCAGGCTCCGGAACTGCAACAAATGAGGTTTGTTCGCTATAATATTACATGTAGAAGCATTAATAAATAAATGTAGGACGATGAAAGTATTCTATAGGTGGAAACTGAAAAGTTTTTCCGTACCAATATTCTTTTCTTTCCTCAAGTTCATTATAGGCATAAGATTTTAATACGCTCGAAATACTAAGCTATAAAAAGCGAAAGTAAATTTTTTAGAGTATGATAAACAAAATATCAATAGATATTAATTGACATTACACCAAGATTCGAATCGGGAATATAGTATTCGAGAAGTGGTACTTTATTTGCATAAATTTCAAGTATGAAATCTCCCAACAGCATTTTGAAAAAAAAAAAAAAAAAGAAAATTTATTAGGGAAAAAAGAGGATTTACAAAGATCTCTATATACGGCGATCAACTTTTCCCAAATTGTAGCGATCAGTTTATCGTTTAATCAATACATTGTTTAAATTCATCAGGGTCCATGTAATCTGTTTGAAAAACTGTCTATTCACGTTCTTCTTAAGGTCCTTGTTTAGCTAATAGTTCTTTAAACCTATTTTTTTTGAAGTATTACAAGATATTCAATTTTTTATATCTAATTTTGGAACGGAAATCGCATAAACAATATAAACGAACTTTTATAATATAAAATTTCATATATACAAAACAAAAAAAACCTGCATGTGTATTACATTGAGGTTTTAGATTAAAAACAAAGAAATGTTCATTTGTTTCAATTCGTGGTTTCCCATGGTAATATTTTGAATACAAGCGAAAATCTTTGTTTGACATTTAGCTCAAAGTGACAATTTTATGAAACATTTACCCACAAAAATTTCACCACACGTGATTTGGGCAGCATTATGGAACTTGACCAGAATTGATGAGTGACAAATATTCACAAAATAGTGAAAAAAACTCTGTGGTGATATATTGGAGAAGTGATACGAAACCATTTATTATCTTCTAAATCAAATAATTGAATTATTGATATCTCCATTTTGTAAAATTCAATTATGTATTGATTGTATAACGAAATTAATTAACAACCGGCATTTAATGCTAATTCAAAACAAAAAGAAAATATCCTTATTTGAACGATTGGGTAAGTTGAACCTTTTTTACAAAAAGGCATATTGTTCGTTTATGGGATTATTTTTTTCCGAAAAAAATTTAGGATGATGCATTTATGATTGTTGACTTTATTTGGACGATTCTAAGTGGGCAACATTTCATTAAATAAAATCTCGGCATTACCTTTTCAAAAACCATTTAATTTCGGTAATACAATTAAAATGATTTACATAATATTTATGAGATAAATGAGATAAATTAATAGAACGAAAATCTATCGCAGAAATTAAATCCTTTGACCTGGGTAGAAGTTGAACAATTAAGAACAGCGCGCAGAATTTATGAGAATTAATATCAAATAATAATAATTATATATTATAGCAATACAAATAATAATTTCTTATAATAAATGACCAATATTCTCTCCCTTCCATCCCTTAGAGATTAATAAAACGAATTGTACATTATTTTGCATTACCAAAACCACCAACAGTTTTAGCAAAAGATCTAGATTTAACTTGTTGCCTTTTCAACAAAGCTTCGGCCACACTTCCTACAATATACAAAAGAGTGGTGATAACAATCATAACTATGAATAACGTGTATTTCTTAACGAAGGAGTCTGATTCAGTTTGTTGTCCAGCTGTGTCTTCATTAGCAGGACTGTCAGGAGAAACGTTTGAAGCTCCAGTAACAGGATCGATTTCAATATCATCTAGTCTGGCCCAATTTTTGAAATCTTTTACGATCAAAGATTTAATCGTTAAATTACCGCTTGTTCCCTGAGGAGCATTCCAATTTAATTTAAATGGAAATTTCTTATTTTCTTTAGATTTATGAGTAACGGTTGATCCTTTACAATCAGATTTCAATTGCATATTTGGGGGCAAATTTGTGAATTCTCCTATTCTCTCATTCTTTGCATTCAAAACGTAAACCAAAATTCCTTTGAATCCATCTCCGGGTCCTACAGCAGTTATTTCAAAACTTCCTTTCGTTGGCATATTTGCAGAAAGTCTATACCCTGCTTGTTCCTTTAAGCTGGAAGGTCCATGGTCTCCACTGGCCATTTCTTCTACATTACAAGTCCCAGCTCCAGTTGGAAATGCTGATACAAAGAATGGTATCGATGTGAGCAAGAGAAGGGAAAATAAAAGTAATTTTATTGTATCTTTTGACATTATTTTTTATTTGTTTCTTTCAAAATAAATTTTAGTGGAAATGAAAAAAATGGGAATCGCCGGCGATTCGATAAGTTTATACACTTGTAAGCTTTATATTCAGAAAATAGTTCAAATACGCCGATTAAAAGAAAGAAAAAAAAAAAGACAAGACAGAGAAAATAACCGAATTAAAAAAAAAATGCCAAGGTCGATCAATATTTATTAGAACAGGTGGGTGTGGCAAAGCCAACTTCGGCTTATCCCTTTTTCGGAAGGTAAAAGTTGAATACTTAAAAAATGTATTGTAATATAAAGTAAATTACCTTCAGAATTTCAGAACTCCAATCAATACTTGGCAATCTCATATAGTCTATTTTTATCATTAATAGGTTCAAAAAAAAAAAGGAATATGATTTTCCTATTTTATCTCTTTTTCGAGTTTAAAGCAATTACGTAATGCGATCTATGAGGATAAAATCAAGGTGAGCAGATGACTTTAACGCGATGAGGTGTATCAAGTCTCAAGAACATGGTTTGAAACACTTCCTCATCTTGGCAAGAACTCACCGTACAAATAAAGCCTCAAACCTGTTAATTAAAGTTGTATAATGATTTATAACATTATGTGGTACTTTTTCATTTAAATCAATCTGGAATTTCTATTTCAAGCTTCCGGTCAAAGGCTTAATAAGGCTTAGACATTATATTAAAATTGAATATAAAAATTGTGTTTTGAACAATTTAAATTTTTTTTGAACATCGAATTTTCCAAATAATTTTTTTTTTTCATAAATTTTGAAACCCATCACTAACTATTTTGTGCGGATTGACTGGATTGGCCTATTTTGCGTTTGTTTGAAACGTCACACGAGGTAAAATGTCTGACAGATTTTATAAGATTTATATTAGCTTTCCTATTTAAGAACAACTTCATAGATTCGTTCGGTAAATTACACACATTACATTTACTATTCTGTTTAATCAACAATTGCTTTTAATTAAGAACCCAAATTTGATCTTAAAACTCACATTCTTTTTTATTGGCCGTTTCCGTTTATTTAACCCTTTATTCCCCTTTTTAACCCAACCTTTGATTTTTTTTCCTTATATTTCGGTCGATTTACTTATTCGTCTTTAATTCTTTTTCTCACCTTCTTTAATAATTCTCACTGGTTGAGTTGAAATCTAGTGATCTCGTATATACTTGAATATTAATTAAACGATCTTTATACTTACCTTTTATCCGTGAGCTGGTCTCTACCCTACCCTCCTCATTTCGAAAATAACAATAATTACTTGTATATTCTAACCATTAATTTATCCTTCTCATTGATCGTAAAAGTGTATCAACTTCCTCCCCTATCCCACGACTGTTATTTTAAATGGAATCAGCAGACTTTGCAGCGGGTTATTACCAATCCATGACCTACATTGGAATAGTAATCTTACTCTCAATAGTATACCAAACAAGACAAATATCAAAGTATATAAGTCGTACGAAATGGCCTTTAGTTCCGGATTTACCTTATAAAAGAGAAAAATCGGGTAGAATAGAAGCTGAGATTGATAATCAACCACGAGAGGCTGTTACCATTGTACCTGATGTCTCCAATATTCATAGCGCACCGACGGTATATTTACATAAATTTATAAATTATACTGTTAGCCTGATTACTATTGGTGATATGTCAATCGGTGAAATCTTGTTGTTTGTGTTCTTTATCGTGATCAATGTTACTTTCCTTTTACTACCTTTCTCGGCTGATGCTTCGGGTGCAGAAACTTTAAGCAAAAGATGTGCTTATCTTGCATTGGCAAATGCAGCTTTTGTATTCCCTCTGGCCACTAGGAATTCGGTCTTCCTTAAATTGATTGGTGTCCCTTTTGAGCGATTGATTAGATTCCATCGTTGGGTTGGACGTACCATTTACTTCCTACTCACCTTTCACGCCTCTTTTCAAATTCAACAATCCTATAATAATTCGGTTTACGAAGCTCTATTTGGTACTCCAACTAATAAATGGGGATTTTTAGCCTACCTCTCCATATTAATCATCATTCTCACCTCTCATTCTGTAATACGTAGAAATTATTTTGAATTATTTTACTGGAGTCATTTCAGTTTTATTTTTTTTGTTATATTCGGTTCTTTACATCAAGATGAGTTCATAATGTTCTTAGGAGTTGGTTTGGGTCTCTACATTGTTGATCGATTCACTCGATTTATTCTTGGAATTGGATCTATCAACGTGATTGGAATGGAATCCATCCAATCTGGTGTCACTAGAATTATCTTTGAGTTCAAAGATTATTATGAACCTGGGCAATATATGTTTATAAATTTTTCGAATTTGAAACCTCCTGTTTCATGGATAGCATGGCATCCCATATCATTTTCTTCGGCCCCTAGTATTATGGATGATGGCGTTCATTTTGCTAGCATTCACATGAAAGTTCAAGGTGGTTTCTCAAAAAATCTTTACATGAAAGCACAAGGAGGAGCTGAACATACCCGAGTTCCATTAAACTTAAGAATAGATGGACCTTATGGGAAACCAAGCATCGATTTTATGCAATATCGTACTGTAGCGTTAATTTGCGGTGGTATAGGTATTACTCCGATGATTAGTATCTTGCGTGATCTGGTTGATCGTCAAGTTGGCGGCATGCCAATAGTCACGCAAGCTATATACTTCATGTGGGTTATTCCCGATATTGGTATATATTCTTTTTTATTTTCTTGATTCCAATCACGTGATCGTTCTATTCTTTAACGCGATGTATTATTATTCTCTTTTTTCTTTTAGATTCGTATCAATGGTTTGGATCAGATCTACGTGAATTAATGGCTCGAGCTGAAACTTTACCAGAGAACAAATATCTTCTTGACATTAAAATATTTTTGACTCGTTCAACAACAACTCCATCATCAATGTTTTTCCAAGGTCGACCTGACTTTTCGGTTCTTATGCAAGATATAAAGCAATATCATGGTTCGGGTGATATTGCGGTTGGCGTTTGTGGTCCCGGTATTATGTTGAAACAAGTGCGAAACGCTGCTATCAAAGCAAGTGATGAAACTTGTTTATTTAAAGTTCATTGTGAAACATTTGAATTGTAACTTTTATTTTAGTTTATAATTAAAAGTAACTAATAGATGATGAAATGTGGTGAACAGGTTCTAAATGATGTATTATTTTTGATTCAATTAGATCAGATATTTTTACATCATTTGATCATTTTTAACAAAAATTATTTGTAATAATAATATTAATTTTTTTTATCTTGTATATTTTTATAAATAACTAATACCATCAAAGTTAGATGGCGTTGGACAAAAGTAAAAGCATATTTTAAAATGTAAATTCACGAATCATGTGATAAATATTAATTAATAAATTTTCACTAAAACCCATCATTACCCCTTTTTCATCAATAGCATCATTATCTATAAAAAGTCAAATATGATCTATAAATTTATAAGGGGCGTAAATTTATCGGTTTTCGCCTGATATATCTAGTAGACCGATCTTAGATCGGTTAAACGGGACAAGTCTTTTTTGAATGAGCTCTAAGAGTTTTCATATGAAAATCATTTTCTAAATAAAAACATTATGTAATCAATCTAAAAAATAATATGACCTCTAATGTAAAATAAAAACCGTATCATATAATTTCCCTGGGAAAAAAAAATGTGAAAGTTCTCGACTCGCTATCGACCGTATACAATTTACCCGATATCTGCGCGATGATGTGACTTTTGGTTAATAGATCATATGATTATCATATGATTCACCATATTTCGCTTAATTACTATACCAAATAGTAAGTATTTACTTTTCAAGATTCCATCATTACTTTATTAAATTTAGCCTATAGAATGGTTGCCTTGTTTGCGGTCGCCATATGCTACCCAGAATGCTAACAACTTATAATAACTTTTAATCTGATAAACACTTTATATTTAATATAACATTTATATTTTTGATATTAAGGGTATTTATTTATCCTCAAAAGGTGATATCTTATAAAACTTGAAAATTTGTGTAAAAATTTTTCATAGAATTCAAAGATAAGAAAAATAATACAATTAAAAAATACATATGCCTTTTATGTATAAAATTTTATTTAACTAATAATTTAAGAATATTGCTTTTATATTATTTTATTAATTAACATTTAACATTATATAAAAAACCTGAATTTTGTTAAAACTAATATAATTTTTAACCTTATTCTTTATTACACTTAAGCTTATTACAAACCTTTTGGATTATATTGCAATTTATTTACAACCTTTTATTAAATTAAATTGAATTTTTTATTATTATATTTGATTATATAAACAAACTTTAAAAGTAAATTTTATGAAAATTATAAAGAAAATTAATTTTAAAGATGAAATTTCTCAATAATATTGCAATTGATTTGAAAATTTTGTAACTGGTTATAATTAAAGATATTAATGATTTTAAAAAGACAATCTAGATTGTAATCTGATCATAAGGTCAATCTCAGTTTAATCCGAAGGTTGAGATTGATTTGGATTGGATTGGATTGGACTGGATCAATCCTAAAATTAATCCTAAAATTAATTTTATATAAATTATAATACGTAATAATATATCATAATATTGATCATTTTTAATCAATCAATCTTTTTTAGCAATATTTGAATATATTATGTAAAATAAATTCTTTAATTAATAATAAATTTATATATTTTAGCAACAGAAGATGATTTAATAACTTCAAAATTTACAGTTTCTTCTAATTTAATCAGATAATCAAATTACTAATTGATCTAGATAATCTGAATAATCAAAAATTCAAATATGATTAATCAAATAATCTGAATATTTGTGATATACTTATATAAAAGTTGTATTATATGTTTATTAATTTAATTGAAAAGCTTATATAATATAGAATAATAATATATATAATCTAACTAGAATCACAAAGTTTTTATAGTTAGAAATTTTATTTTTTATTTATTGATCCTATATAAAATCTCATATAAATAATATAAAATTATTAAATTCTACTAAACTAATTTAAAATAAGTAAATTTAAAATTAAAATTATTCTTTTACTATTACTAAATTCTAAAAATCTAGATCAGTTCAAATTAAAGGACAATTCAATCTGATCTAAGATTTTTAGTTTAGTTTGATTCAGATTATAAATCTAAAAAATGTAAACTCAAACCAATCTGATCTCAAACTATTAAATAATCTGATCTAAATCAAAACTATTTAAAATTAATCTAAAATTTCAGGTTATTAAATACTAATAAAATTACCTTTGACAGTTTAGATATAACTTTTATTAGTATTTTTTCTAAATAAAAATCATTTCCAATAATTCAAATATAATAATAAAAGTCATTTCTGATAGTTCATATGTAATAACTAGGGAATGAGAACCGTTGTGAATTTGGAGTTTTTTATGTGAACCACATAATTATTTTGAGTTTTTTATAAAAATTTATTAATAGTTAATTTTTTATTAAATTATAACGGTTAATACACACAGACATAGATCATTGATGGGGAAAATAGGATGAAAGATTAACTCAATTTTAGTATATAGATTAATTAAATTGCAAGAAAGAAAGGTTGAAAAAGACCGGTTAATTTCATTGTCTTGTAAAAAATAGTTAGCATTTATTGGTTTATTTTTTTGTTTATGCTAATTGTTAATAAAGTATATCGTTTTGCTTTATTTTGATTTATTTATTTATTTAATGAAAAACTAACTATGATGATTATTGGTTAATAGTCACGTAATGTGAACAGAGAAACACACATGATCGGGAATTTTTTCATAGTGCATAGAAATATATTGTCTTTCACTTCGCTCTGAACAATAAAAACTGTCTCTAACAATTTAAATATGATAATAAAAGCTGTCTCTGATATAAATATATTGATCTTAATAAACTTTTTTTGGTATAGAAGCTTTATATAATCTTTATTAAGTTAGAGTAAATGATATTTTCAAAGTAACAATATCTAACGCTAATAAAAATCGAGTTTTTTCTCTTACAGATGAAATTAAAAACCATCATCTAAATCGATTTTAAGATATTTATTTGATCAGTTTGGCCGTATATAAGGTTGAGTTTATAGCCGATAGTGTTATAATCAATATCTTAAAAAACAACAGCATATTCATAATAGATAGGTCAGTAGAAATAGAACTGTAAGAAAGAATTTTTATTTATTTTTTCATTCAGCCCTAACATATCTATTTTAGTAAAAAGGGAATCAATGTTATTGTGTATCCTTCTACAAAAATAGTGCTACACAAATAATTAGTATTTTTTAATTTACAACAATGTAATAGCGATATATTTGCAAATTTATTTTTTATGTATTAATTGCTTTGGCAATATTTTTTCTTAAATAAAGCATATATTACATTCTTGTCATAAGTCTCGATAAATGTCATATGTAAGACAATCCTATACTACATTTTAATTGTATATATATAGGATAAATACAATACATTAGCTTAAAGATAGTGAAGAGATTTTTTTATATCAGCGTATCTTACTTCAAAAGCAAAAAAATACTTTAGTATCTATAAACTAGCTTTACCTGTAACTGTAATCAAATGTATAATTTTTTTGTAAGCAGAAATACATATAATATTCATATAAAAATGTCTTTATAAGCTTTTTTATCTACTTCCCCCATCTTAATAACGAAAGAACGATGTCGAATGTTGTTAAGAATTTTAATATAGAAGAGCTTATCAAATATTTATGGAGAAAAGACTTGAAGCTCAAGGAGTCTCACTTTAAAATTTTACGTAAAGAAGAAATTGCTAGTTCTGATTTTCTTAAATTAACAAAAGAAAAATTTTGTAGTATTAGTTTTGTGTTAAGTTCAGCAATAAGGCTTACAAAATTCATTAAAGGTCTCAACCAAAAGCTATAAAACTATTCCTCACTTAAGACTCATGACAACTTGAAGGAAATGTTGCGTAAAAATAAGGTCAATAGGAAAGATATAATAAAAATCAAGCAGTTTATTTTTGGTGGGTGATTAATTAATTTTTTAGATTGACTAGTTAACTATACTAATCTTATTTTTTTCACAGTCTTTGAGAATATCAATGATAATGATAAGGTGCTTAATCATTATATAGATAATATTATCTTAAAACTCTTGAATGTGAAGACTATGACCGATATCAACAAGGTGATACATTATGAATTTATTTCATCAATTCTTCATACTTTGATCACTATAGCTTAAAATATCACCTCTCAAGATATATTTATAATTTTACAAAAGGACATTTCTGTGGAAAATATAACAGGTTGAGTAGACTATTTGATCAAAAGATTGGAAGATATCCATATGTTGCTAAGGGGAAACTATGCAATATTATGATTGGATATACCTAAGTAGGTCTACTATTCAGATCATGTTTTAGAGATTCAATATTAATTCATTTTATCTCTTAGAATCTGATGTAATTTGAGAATATATTTCAGACAAATAAAAAGAAATAGACTGCAGATCAGGCATTTGGAAATGACTATTTTGATTAGATCTATAGTATTGTGACCACAGGTACAGAGTGGTATTTTATCGTATATACTCCAGATGATATTTACTTCACAAATGCTAGTCAGCATCAATTAATCTTACGAAATCTGCTGTTAAAGAAAATCCTGAATTACTTCGAAAAAGGATAATTGATATTATTGTTGGATTGTGTTAATGTTGGTAGTTTTCTAGCTAGCAAATGAGCTAGGATCAAAAATTTTATTAAAAAATAATATGTATCGTGGACTATGTCACAATTTATGTATTTATTTTTACATTATAATAATAAAAAATTTTCTTGGCAAAATTTTATTTACCTCAGGTAAGGAAATCACTGATTTTTTATTTGAATTCTTATATATAGTGTATTAGTTATAGATTATATTAACTGAGCAAGAATTATTAAAGCAACGTAATAATGAGCTTGAGGCTAAGAATGTCTTACTTAGAAAGAAGTTTGCTGATTTTGAGATTGAGAAAACTAATTCTGAAGCTGAGAAAATTGAGCTTAAGGCCAAAATTGTCGAGCTTCTAAGATAGGCTGTGAAAGAAAGTAAGAGATGTGATATTGAGAATACTGAACTCAAGATCAGAATTAAGGAGTTGGTGAAAAACAAGGCAGATTCTTCAACTGAGAATGTTAGACGTGATGATGCAATTGCTGAGCTTAAAGCTAAAGTAGTAAAACTAAGGAATGACAATGAAGAAAACAAACAATAACTCTTTCTTCAATTAGAGATTTCAAAAAATAAGTAGAATACCATTATTCTGATTTCGAATATATATGAGAAGGTGAATGTGAGTAATCAAAAGCCATTAGAGGATAGAAAAATAAAAGCTTTCTTAGATGATGTATATAAGAAAAACATTAGTATAGGATAAGGCAATGCAATAAGAAAAAAAACTTAATAAAGATAAGCTAAACGCCTTTTGACTAGGATTAAGAATCGACATAAAAATTATCTAATACCTCTACTATCTCTTCCTTTTAAAAAATTTGCGAGTGAAAAAAATGGGCAGGGGCTGGTTCAAAAAATATCTCGCAACTTTAACTTTCCAGAAATTTTGTTTACTTCAGATAAGGAAAATCATGTAACTAAAATTTCATTTATCTTGGATAAGAAAAATATCATTTACTTATATCAAAGAGCCAGCAATGCAGAAGGTATCATAATGAAAACTAACCAAGAAGAGAATATTAAGTTGGTATTTATATGCTAAAGAGTTTTTAATTATGATTAAAAACTTTATAGTCAATGGTAAAGTTAGCGAGAAAAGGTAAAAGGTTAGGTTTATGATTTTATTATCCAACAACTTCCTAATACAAAGCAAAATAATTTATATATGCAAACTCACAGAGCAATAAAAATCTTTAATTTATTCAAAAAAATAAGGATAAATAAGATTCGATATATCAAACATATAGCGCGAATTCTAGCTCAAAATTTAGCAAAAAAGAATTTCAAGAGATAATTGATAGTTTCTTCAATAATATTAATTCAAATTCTTTTGCCAAAGAACAAACTTCAGAAATTTTATTTAACTCAGGTAAGGAAAATCATGTGACTGAAATTTTTGAAATCGTAGGTTTCAAAAAAATCTTGTCTGAAGTAAATGCATAAATTATACTTACAGTGGCTTACAAAAAAATGCAAGTAGAGTTGCTTATCTTTAAAAGCTTATAATTCACCAACCACAAATGCTAGAAATATAGTTTTGTATTTGTTTAAACCTCAAACTTAGCTAATATTCAGTAAAATTTGAAGTGTGATTATTAAGACAAATTTTACGCAATTTAGCAATTTATATCAAAAATTCTTACTTAATAAAATTTAAGTGTAGAAAAAATTTTTCAGTAGGCTGACTACCCAAAACTGATATAGAATTCCGATTCTTCTCAGTGCAATGATTCTAATAAGCTAAAATTCGTTCAAATCAGATCAGTATATCAGTAAAGAAGATTGTCACGATATTATATAAAAATGTGTCTAAACATATTTATATATATAGACTAAAACTCTCTCTCCCTTATTGGATTTTATCCAAGAATTTTTACTTTAAAAAAGTGTCTGTTCAAAGGCAACTACAGCTTAGCCTGCAAATAAAATAAAAAACCTATCTTTTCAAAAATTTTCATCTTTTTATTTTCCCAAACCCTATCTATATAAAAATTGCTATTGAAGTCTAAACTGTGTTGTTTTTTGTTAAAATATTTTTTTTTCACCTTTTTTTGGTATATTTTTTCTTGTTTTTTCTTTTTCAAAATTATTTGCCCACAAAAGTGGGCATCAAGGAGTGATACGAAAAGGTATGGAGTCCCGTGAAGACGATGAGTGATGTACATCACCTAATGTGACATTTAACTGAGTGATGAATAATATTAACCGGCCAAAATTATAATAATGTGGACTAGAAGTGGTATATGTCACTTGAGTATGCTTCACACAAATGTCACGTGATCATAATAAACATCACTGTACACCACTCATCACCTCCACGGGATTCCACACCTTTTTGTATTACCTAGCATCAAGGGGTATCCCAACCAACGATCATGATCAATATACTTTAGATACACAAATCTGCATGATGACATTCCTATTCTCTCATAAACAGCAATACTCTTTTTTTGCAGATCTCTGATGTCGAAGACTGCAGAATTCCATGCAGTATTTTCCAGATTTGACCGATTGTGCGATTTGGGCCTCATTCTATATCGGGGGTTAGCTGTAATCTGAATTAACAGATATCTTAGCATTGAAAGTGATAGGCCAAAGAGCCTTTATTAGAACTTAGTGATATGAGTACACCTGTGCTGGGTGGTCGCTGTAATTTGGAATTAACTGGACAACTTAGCTAGGAACTTAGTAGAGTCCTCTTATATTGCTTCTTTTTGTAAATTCTTTAGCGTAGATGGTCAGGTTTTATAGTTACTTCTTCGGAAAATATATTATCATTAGTTGAAGGGTTACGTTTTTATTTTGTTTTTCAGGAATTTACTTTAGAAAGGAGATAATGAAGTAGTATTGACCATGGTTTATTTTCATCCCCTGTAGAAGACAGTAGTTGTTATGCATGCATGTAGTCGGTCTGTTGGAAGGGGTAGCGATGCTCAGTCAACTCAAACAGACTTGCAATATAGTTACGGTAGATAGTTGATCATTTGTTTATTAGTTTTTATTTTACTATTATTGTATTTTTGTATAAATTAATAAAATGTACTGATAGTATTGCATCATTAAAACATAAAAAAATATATATATTTTATATAAAACTCTTTCTCCCTTGTTAGATTTTATCCAAAAATTTTTACTTAAAAAAGTGCCTGTTAAAAGGTGGCCGCGGCTTAGCCTGCGAACAAACTAAAAAACCCCTCTTTTCAAAAATATTCCTCTCTTTATTTCCCCCACCTCTATTCATATAAAAATTACTGTTGAAGTCTAAACCATGTTATTTTTGTTAAAATATTTTTTCTTTACCTCTCTTCGGTATATTTTTTCTCATTTCTTCTTTTCAAAATTATTTGCTCACAAAAGTAGGTATCAAGAGATATCTCAACTAATAATCACGATCAACATACTTTGGATACACAAATCCACGTGATGACATTCCCATTTCTTCATAAATGGCAACACTCTTTTTTTGCAGATCTTTGATGTTGAAGATTGCAGAATCCCACACAGTATTTTCTAGACTTGACTAATTGTGTGATTTGAGCCTCATCTTGTACTAGGAGTCAGCTATAATCTGAATTGACAGACATCTTAGCATTGGAAGTGAAAGTCTGAAGAGCCTCTATTAGAACTTAGTGATATGGACGCACCTATACTAGGTGGTCACTGTAATCTAGAATTGACTAAACAACTTAGCTAGGAACTTAGTAGAGTCCCATTTATGTTACTTCTTTTGTAAATTCTTTAGTGTAGATGGTTAGTTACTTCTTTAGAAAATATGTTACCATTAGTTGAAGGGTTACGTTTTTATTTTTGTTTTTCAGGAATTTACTTTAGAAAGGAAATAATAAAGTAGTATTGACCATGGTTTATTTTTATCCCCTGTAGAAGACAGTAGTCATTATGCATGCATATAGTCAGTCTGTTGGAAGGGGTAGCGATGCTAGGTCAACTCAAATGGACTTGCAATATAGTTACGTAGGGTAATTGGTCTTTAAAATTTAGTTATTAATTTTACTATTATTGTATTTTGTATTAATTAATAAAATGTACTGACAGTACCGCATCATTAAAACATAAAAAAATATATATATTTATATATAGCACAAAATGATCTTGTAGATCGATTTTTTATTAATCTAATAATCTGATTTGGACAAATTTTAGCTTGTTAGAATCACTGCACTGAGAAGAATCAGAATTCAGTATCAGTTTTTAGATAGTCAGCCTACTGAAAAATCTTTCTACACTTAAATTTCATTAAGTAAGAATGTTTGATGTAGATTGCTAAATTGCGCAAAATTGGTCTAAATAATCACATTTTAAATTTTACTGAATATTAGTTAGGTTTTAGAATTTAAAACAAATACAAAACCATGTTTTTAGCATTCATAGTTGATGAGTTATAAGCTTTAAAGGCAAGTAACTTTACTTGTGTTTCTTTTGTAAGTTACTATATATTAGCTGAGGCAGAGATCCATATTGATAATGATGATGTATATTTTGATAAAGAATTTGATTATGATTCCTCATATCAGTCAGTGAAAGAAACAAATGAAGAGATTACTTTCAATCAGATAAGGTAGATAATAATAGTGACTGTAATCATGATAATAATTCTGAAGAAGAAATGTTAGATGAAACAGATGATAATAGATATGTGAAGCATCTTATGGTTAATAGATATAATGGATATAATAAATATGATAAATATGATAGAGGTTTTTACTATAGTGATAAAAGATATGAAAGGAAAGAATTCCTAATAATTAATTCTATTATCTTTCCAGTAATATTCTAGGAGAAGGATTGGGTATAATATACTCGCATAAACTGGATTATCATATAATTTCTTTCTTTTTTACGAATCATGTAAGTGGCTTATATATTATGCACAGGAAAACATTATCTATACTTCTCTGCAGTAAGACATTATTGGTTCATGTGAATTATATCTGTAGTATATGCTATGCGTAATAATACATCACTGGTATCTATTGAGAATCTATTAATAATCAAATTATTTTTTCTGTTGATTTCTGTTATAAACTTTCCTTAAAGTTCTGGTTCACTCATTACGTAGTTCTGAATTACTAATAAAAAATCACATTCTAATTTATATGCAGATTGTATAATAGAGTGTTATTAAAAGAAATTCAAAATGGAAATAGAGTGAGTAATTAGAATCTATGATTTATAAATCTTTAGATAAATGATATATTTTTATTATTCTAATTTTGTTAACACAATTAACTATATGTATGACTAATCACACATTAATCAGTTTTTGAATAGGAATTGGCAGTTCATAATCCAATGTGTGATTTGTCATCTACAGATCTCAATCTATGATAAACAAATATTCTGATTTTTTGTGATTACAATTAAAATAGAAGTTGTGAACTCAAACAAAAGATGCATTACATGCAATCTTCTGTTTTGCAAAAGATCTTAGAAATAAATGAATTATTTTGAGACACAGCATTGCTTTATTAGTATTATATTAAGTTGTCATAAAACTATAATTTGTTGGACTTTCTTTTAAGTACTATTATTAAATGTGTCTCAAATTCAGAAAGAGACATTTGTTATTATTAGACAGAAACCAGGCTGTAATAATTGCTTTAGGTGAAAAAATATAATTATAAAAATTAAAAATAAGGGATGAAATCCCAAAAAAGCTATTAATAAACAGTCTAAATTATATTAAAATATAGTAAGAGGTATGATGAAATCCTAAAACCTGAAATTAACTAAAACTATATTAAAAACATAATAAGGGTATGATGAAATTATTTCAAGGGAGTTTTGATAAGCATCTTTAATGAAAATGTAATTATAACTATACATGAAGTTAAAATAGATTATTTCAGATATCTGAAATAGTCAAATTGGTCAAAATAATTTTGACTTTGAAGATCAAAAGTCAAAATGATCGAAATAATGTCATATCACATGATTTTTATATATAGAAAAAACAAAAAAAACAAAAGATGTATGATCTCGATCAATATTATTTTGATTTATATGAAACAACTATCATTCGATTTCTCACGACTAGACGAATCTAATAAGCTAATATTAATTGACTTTGGATCATCCAATCTCGAGATAATTGCAATTGTATTATTGGCTGAAATTATAAATCATAAATTCTACTTTAAATAAGAAATCCAGATTTTGAAATTCAATCGCAAATATCTCAAGTTTGGCTAATCCAAATTAATGAATGTTAACTTATTAGAATCGTCTAGTCGCAAGGAATCGAATGATAGTTATTTCATATGAATCGGGATGATATTGACTAAGATCATACATATTTTTTTTTTTGTTTTTTCTATATATAAAAAATCATGTGATATGATTATACATGAAGTCGAAATGAAAACCCAAAAAGTCGAAATGTTTTGATTTTGGAAGTCAAAGTCAAAATAAAAAGTCGAAATGGTCAAAATTACGTCATATCACATGATTTTTTATATATAGAAAAACAAAAAAAACAAAAGATGTATGATCTTGGTCAATATCACACCGATTTGTATAAAACAACTACCATTCGATTCCTCGCAACTAGAC